>JAQZBX010077519.1:0-14260 GCA_029593785.1 Cabassous unicinctus | reverse complement strand
GTCCATATGGGTGATGGCTCACAGCCTACCCTTCTGTCTTTCTTCCTGGTTAGCCTATCTTTCACTCAGTGGTTCTCAGAAACTGTTATCTTACCTCAATTCAAATCAATGAGGTCATAAACTGTTCTTCCTTCAATGCCTGGCTTGCTTCACTCAGCATAAGGTCTTCAAGATTCATCCATGTTATTCCATGTGTTAGTACTCCTTCTTATCTTCTTCTCCCATACAACCATATCTTTTGCAACCTCTACTTTGAAAATAGGTCAATGAGGTACAAATAAATTAAGTAATTTCCCAAGATGACATATGGTTCAAAAAATGACAACACAGAGTGCTATATTAGTACATATGTCTGCCAAACAAACATGTTTTTCAATTTAATTTAGAAAATATTTTCCAAGTATTTCCTATGGAAAATATACTAATTTGATTATTTGAAATTATAATTTGGCATTTCTCCCAATAGCCCTTTATTATAGTTTGATAGGCCTTAGTAAGTAAATTGACACGTATATTGTCATATATTCACAGGAAGAAGAATTTCAATAAAACAGAGGTTCATTTCCTTGATATATTTTTCTAGGATTTAAGCATAGCCCATTCATATAGAAGATGTCCCCGTGCCAAAATCTAAATCTCTCCGAACACATTCTCTGCACTGCAACCATAAAAAATTTCAAAATCAAGATGTCAATATTTTGCTTAGGCAAGTCATTAGGATGGGGGCCAAAGGTAAGAAAAGAAGTTAAGTATTTTTCTCTAACCTCTCTGTCCTGTTCAGCTGCTGTATATTTGACCTGTCTTGGGAGTAAAGCCTGACTGTCTCTGTGATAGAACCAAAGCTCTTAAACTATTCAAAGTTAATTTTCATGATATTCACATTTCCTTTATATTCTACAACCTTTTCAGAGAATCTCAGCTTCACTGTCAAATTTTTTAATTGAGAGGTTAAATTGCATAACAGATTTCAGCATTATAAAGACCTGTATATTTATTGAATACTTCAATATTTAGTTTTTCTATTCTCCTAATTTCTTCATTTGTCCAGAATCCTAATAACAATAAGAAAGAAGATTCAATAAATATATTGGTTGCAGGAATTCTTGCTGGAACCTGGGTCAATCACAACTTGACTGCTCATTTCCTGCAAAGAAAATGGCAACAGACAAAAGCTAGTACACTGTAACCTGACTTCATTCCAAGCATTGCATTTATAATCTCATAACACACCACAGCTATAAAACATAAAACTATAAAATAGTTTCCCTCTCATCCCTTTTCTACATATGTAGGAAATTAGGCATATAGAATCTGAGAATCTTACTCAGTCTTGCATATAAGTAGGGGAGCTAGTCAAAGAAGGTGTAGCTTATTATACTCCAAAGCTCTTGTTCTGAAGTATGATTCACATGTTTAAAATTTTATCACAATTCTCTAACCTCAGGGCATCAACAGTAGAATAACAGATTTTGAGTGACCTAGATATTTTCACTTGTATCTTAATCCCTTTAACTCAGTGAGACAGGTATTAGGATTGTTACATAACCTCTGACTGGCTCATGGACCCATACTCCCATGAGTAAACACCATGTGCCCCATATCCCCTAGTATCTCTTCCCATCCTCAGGCATAAGGTCCTAATAACCTACCACAACTGGCTTTCTGGCCCCTTGGTCACAGAGGCATTCTCACAGTGAATGAAATGAACTGGTTTGGTGGCCAGTTGACCAAAACTGTTAATTTTATCCCTCTGGGAGATGAAAGTTCAGAGTATCCTTAAATCCTTGCACTGAGCAAGGATATCCATTTTCATATTTCTTGTAATCATACATGAAAACGCTTATAAGGATTGGATCTAGGGATTTTTGAGCCTAGAAGACTATTCAACATAACACAGCACAGATTATGGGGGCTGTTTGGTACTAAGTTTCCAACTCATTTGGATCCAGGCTCCAGGGACAAAAAGAGCTATTGCCAAAAGAGCCCTTGGTGTCTATAAAAAGGATTGAAAGACCTGAATTTAGGGACCACACTCCATGACTGTGTTAATTTCTTGCTGAGTTCAAGGAAGCTGCAAACTCTAACTTATTTCCTTTAACATAGTTTGTTGTTTTTAGGGTTTTCAATCAGACTAGAGTTTTGAACAGGTGGACTGTGTAGTATACTCATCTGGTCACATAGAAAGAAAGACCTACAAAAGGGCAGGAAGACTTGGGGAGATATCTTCCAATGATTAGGTGTTTCCCCATAAATTTCTTTTGAAGACTAATGCCTTGGAGGTACTGACTGAAGAAATTCACATCTGAGCTAGGATGCTTGTGCCCCATGTTCACAGAATGGTGTGAGCTTAAAGAGCAAAAATAAACTCTGCACATGAACTAAGATTTATTGAGAAAGTCTCTCTTTGCAATCATTTTCAAGTCACTAGTTGAGGAAAAGAAATAGTATACTTAAGGTAAAAATGGATAAGCTGCAAAGCAGTTGTTAATGATGGGTCAGTGGTAGCTAAATCCATGCAAAACATACTCTAAAATTAAGATGCCTTGTCATAGATTGAGCCTATTCCTCCTCCAAATGGATTCAGAGAGGTAGGTGAAACCAGGACTACTTTATTGGTATTTTTCTCTCAAATTGATACTAAGTTCTCCAATTTTCAAGTAAGTAAAATTTATACATTTATTTCTACTATCATTGTAGTTTTAGAATAATCACTGCCATAGACAGTCACTCAGAAAAGCAGTCACCCAAAGTGGGCACAGACCTGAGATAAGAAAATACATCTACTTTTATTAAATTAATTTTGTATGTTTTAAAGGCTATATATTCTTTTGATGATAAAAGTGGATCAGAAAAGTCATGAAACAGGCCTCCAAATTGCTGTTTACACAATAATTCGGTTAATATTACATATCTTATGTTTTTAGATATCCATGTATATTTGCTAGTATATGCTTTTGATAGCCTAATATACAAATGTTTATGCCATGAATTTTCTGCTCAGTAGTATTGAAAGTAATTTCCTCATAGTTAATACTTCCTAAAAAACACCTTAATGTCACCTGATATATTTATTACATATCCTAATTCACTTTATTGTTCTCCTTTATGTAGACATTTAGGTTGTCTCCATTATTCACTCTTATAGAAGAATTTGTGAAATAAAAACTGTATGCTTAAATTTGGCTAATATATTTTATCTAGAACAGATTCAAATGGGTAAGGAATACTGAAGAAAGGATATGACCAGTTATGAAGCTCTTATTATACAAAGTCAATTTATTTACAGTTTATTTAGTATCCAAAACACTCATGAGCATTTAATAATATATCTAGTGTACATATGAGTTAAATTTCAATTGACTAAATTTTATTCTACATTTCTTTGATTGTTTACTAAAGGATTTTTGATGTCTTTTTTTTTCCAAAAAAAAAAAAAAACTTTTTCATTACTTTTACTCATTTTTTGTAATGTTCTGGATAGAATAGATTCTAAATGCTGTTTATAGAAATAGTTGGCAGTCAAAATTATTTAACAGCCAAATGTATGGCAACTATTTCCAAGGGTGACCCATGACTTTGTGTACTTGAATTTCTGATATTTGTCCGATTTGCACACAACTGCATTTTTGCTTAACATGCCTTTCTTCATCTAGACTCAATGCACATTTATCACTTTGGTTTTCTGTATTTGAGCAGATTTATGCTTTAATTTAGGTGTTAATCCACAATATTCATTTTTTTCAAATTTTAGTTGTTTCTTTCCCTTTTTAATTCATATTAATATAAAGAGAAAATTTACTTTGTTTTGAAAAATGTCTATTGGTTACTACAAAACTTTTATTATCCCCATTGTGAAAAATTATTTTCACCATTTTTAAAAATATTTCTAAATTGATGTCCTTTGGTATTTGACCACATTTACTTCTTATTGAACTTATCTGTATTCATTTGTTTATATTGTAATTTTTGAATAACAATACTTTTTAAATTTTATGTAATGAATCTAATATTTTTCTAAATATAATTATTGACTTCTGCATTTAAATTTTATTCAAATATGATTGATGATTTAACTAACTTATTGAGATGAATACTTAGTTCATTTATAGTCTCATTTAGTTTATCTCTTGATATTACAATGAGCAAATTATTTCAAGGACAATACTATTAATTTGTATTTTCTCATTTTTCTCATGAATAATTTGTAAGTATGTGGAAAACTATTCTTTACATTTATCCATAAACTTTGTGGTAAGCACTAATGATTTTCTTCCTCTATATCCTTTATAATTTTGCCGAATTAAGTATGAAAAAGTTCAGACTCAGTAATGTGAAGCCTCCTACACAAAAAGACACAGCTACTGTTTAGTGAAAAGAGAAGGCAAAATTAGTCCATGTGTTCTGAAGAGGAGGCTGTGTCCAATATATCATGGTAGTTTTTTTAATTTATGTTTTTTTGTTTTCAGAAAATATCCAGAGAACATTGCATAATCTTCCTTAAATTGATTGTTGATTTGCAAAATGCCCCTAAACACTATGACTGAAGTTCAATAAATATTGACTTCCAGATTTTCAAATCAATTAGGTGAAAATTGCATTCTGTCCTGATATCTATTCTAACCTCTTCAGTACACTCTTCTTACTAAGGTTTCCCATAAAGAATCTGGTATTCTTATATAATTCTGTTCCCATGGAGTATGAGCTCAGAAATCTGTCAAGGTATACCTTAATGCATCTGAAATAATACTAATTTCAGATGATATATCCATATCACCCCTAATTTTATATTGAAACCACCTGATTATTTTATAAACACCATGAAATAAGGTGGGAGAATAAGAATAAAATTGGCTGCATCCTAATATCATCAGCAGAAGTGATTAAAATGACAAAGGGCACTAGATGCACATAATCCAGGTCTCTGCTCCTACACACAGGTGCTCTTTTAATTCCTCATTTTCTATGAAAGAGAAGACTGTGGCAGTGAGGTGATAGGATCCATCCATATATGATTGCAGTAAGGGTGCATGGCATCTCAAAAGTCATCAAACATTGCTCGGCGTGTGTCTGTGTGAGTGTGTGTTTGTGTGTGGAAGAGGGTTCTGTGTTCCAAATGTAACTAATAATATGGCCCAGCGTTAAGACCAGGGTTTATCTCTCAGGGGTATCCATCATTTCTACAGGAAACAATTTATGTGAAAGACATATTATTTGCTTGATCAAAATTTACCTATGACCAAAGCAAACTATTTGGAGATAAATCAATTATCCCTATGCAAACCTGGATTCATGGAGTAAGAAACATCATGACAGAATTCAACCTGCTCAGCCTTACATAAAACCTAGATGGACTTGCAGAATCTCTTGTTTGTTGTGTTTAGGATAATGTGCTCTCTCACCTTGTCAGGCAACTTATTCATTGTAGTGACCATTACACAATCCCAGCCTTGGGCTCCCCATGTACATTTTCTGTCATTCTTTTCCTTTCTGATGACTCTTTCTCTCTTACTAAGACCCCCAAATAGATATTTGACCTACTGTCTTTGAATAAAACTATATCCATCTTTGTGTAGCAATTCTTTGTGAGAGCTGAGATCATCCTGCTTTATATGATAGCTTATGAGTGCTATGTGGCCATCTGCAGGCCCATGCACTACATGATCTCAATGAAACAGCAGATGTGTGGACTCCTCATGTGAGTGTCCTGGGCTGGGGGATTACTTATTGCCTTAATTAAAATCATTTTTATGGTTTGGTTGCCCTTCTGCAACTTCAATTGTCATTGACCATTTCTTCTGTGATCTTTATCCTCTGCTGAAGCTCTCATGCACTGACACTCACATATTTGGGCTCTTTGTTGTCACTCACAGTAGACTTCTGTATATGCTCAGTTTTTCTAATCTTATCACTCCTTATGTCCTCATTCTTTGCCTTCTCAGAAATCTAGAGCTCTGAAGAATGGCAGAGGGCTCTCTCCACATGTGGCTTACAAATTTCAGTGGTCATCTAATTTTTTGTGTCTGTATACTTGGATCCATGATAACCTTCCCACTGATAAAGTGGTGGCCTTAATTTATACTATGGTAATGTCTATTTTAAACTTCTTAATCTAAACATCAAGGAATGTAAAAATGAAAAGTGAAAAGATATGAAAAAGTGCTGGGGTCAAAAAATGATCATTGATAACAATTAACATGATTAGACAACATCCAACAAAATCCCTTCTTAATTTAACAAGTGTAGCTAATGGAAAGGATATGGGTTCTGCAGTCAGAATATGTGGGTTTTTATATTTTATCCCTTCACTATCTAGAATATTTAATTGAAAGAGTTCAATTAAAGGCCATGACTCATAACAGAAAGCAGGCTGCCTTGGTATGTATGGTACAGGTGTCTCTACAGTCAAGACACTAAGATTAAGAGCTGGTATGAGCCTGGCAGAGAAGCATTCTGTGCTTCAAAGAGTGTATCTGGTATATGTCAGATAATGACCAACAATATCTGTTACATGCAGGAATGTAAGGAGAACTGCACCATTAACCCTAAAGACTTGCTGACTTTAGTAACATGTAACCTGTCACGTATCTATTACCTTTGCACATGTGCACACATATTTTCTTTTTTCTAAAATTAAATAAAAGCCACGATGTTTCATGCAGTGGCACTCTCCTCCCCTTGTATGGAGTGTCCCCTGACCCCAGCTATCTCTTGTTTCTTTCTCATCTTTCCTCATCCATGACATGATTTTCATGGACCTAGTTCCAGAACATTTACATTTGGCACCCAAACAGGGACCTGAAAATGCAACTTTTCTTTCAGTCAGTGTGCAGCAGACCAAGGGGCTCCTGATGAGCAGTTTTCAAAAAAAAAAAGGTAAGTTACATCCTTGGGATCATCAGGGAAATGGGGAATCAACAGTCAAACTTTGAAGAGTACTCTACAGTGTTAAAAACTTTATTAAAAAGCACCGGTGTAACTATTAAATCCTCGGCTTTTGAGGAACTTTTTTATCTCATACAGAAACATTGTTATTGGTTTCAGCAGCAAGGGCAGGATATTTTAAACCTGAAACAATGGAAGTTAGTAATGAAAGCTTTAGAAAGGTCTTATCAAAAGGGAGAGATAATTCCCATACATATATGGTCTTTGTGTGGCCTTATTTCTGTTGCTCTTGAACCATTACAATCAGATGAAAATGAAGATAAGAAACAGGATACTGCTATCACTGTACCGATAGTAGAACAAGCTGATGTTGATTTTAATGAAAATATATATGAAAAAATTCATGAACAGTCAAATACAGAGAAACTCAAAGCTAATAAAAGGGCAGAAAAGAAAAGGGGAGTTTATGGAACTTTTCCAGTGGTTGTTATGCCATCTGCTCCAAAAGATTGCTGAGCCAAAACTAGTGTGAGAGCTCCATCTAGCAGCAATAATAGATCAATACCAACTTGTGTGTGTCCGATATGCCAGAAAGGGTTACACTGGGTCAATGAATGCAATTCTAGATATCATAAGAATGGCAGTCTCATTAATAAGTTGGGAAACTTATGGGGAAGCGACTTATTATACCAATGGGGAGCTTATTTGAATATTCTTCCCATTTCTGAAACAGCTAAACATATTACTACTCATATGCAATATGCTCCCCCTTACTGACCTGAGACAAGACTTATTGGAAACTACCATGGCCTAGGATATTCAAATTTAAAGTAGGGGTTGCTGTTGCAAAGGGCTTCGCATTATCTTTAAAATGGCTAACCACCAAACCTATCTGGGATGAACAGTGGCCCTTTCCAAAAGAAAAGTTAGAAGCCCTGAAAGAATTAGTACATGAGCCGTTAATGGCAGGGCATATTAAAATCTCTGCTAGTCCATGGAATTCTCCAGTTTTTGTAATTAAAAAGAAATCTGGCAAATGGTGCATGTTGACTGATTTATGTGAAATTAACAAAGCTATTCAACCTATGGGAACTTTACAGCCTGGTTTGCCATCCCCAATTATGATTCCACAAAATTGGCATATTGTTATTAATGATCTGAAAGATTGTTTCTTAACTATTCCTCTCAATCCAAAAGATAGAGAAAAATTTGCATTTACTTTTCCTTCTATTAATCACTCAGCTCCTACTGAATGATATCACTGGAAAGTTTTACCTCAGGGATTGATGAACTGTCCTACATTATGTCAATCATTTGCTCACATTCCATTACAAATTTTATGAAAACAATTTCCCAATGCTATGATTATTCATTATATGGATGATATTCTTTTTGCCACCGAGTAAACTTCTGAGCTGAAATGACTATTTCAGCTGGCTAAAGAAATTCTTCCTCAACAGGAGACTCTGATTTAAATAGCCCTTGCATTTTGAGCCCAGAAGCAAAAAAGGAGTTAGATGTTTGGGGAAAAAATATATAAAAAAGCTAACTAACAAGGATAAATATAAATCTTCCAGTTTCACTTTTAATATTTCCATCTTGTCATTCCTCTACTGGGATACTTTGGCTAGAGGAGGGCATAATAGAATGGGTATTCTTACCCAATAAAGATACAAAAAAACTTCATACTTATGCTGAAAAAATTACAGCAATAATATCAAAAGGTCATATTTGCCTGAGACAGCTTATGGCTAGAGATCCTGATAAAATGATACTGGACCTTACAAAGCAGGAGATTTCTCAGCTCTTGCATTTCAGTAACTCTTGGGAAGTGGCCTTAGCAGATTTTATTGGAACAATTGACAAACATTGACCAAATTCAAAATTTTTACAGTTTTTAAAACTTACTTCATGGATTCTTCCTAAGGTTGTCAAACAACAACCATTCTCTGCTGCACTTACTTACTACACTGACGGCAGCAGTAATGGAAATGCAATCTATTAATAACCCTTCAGCTCCAGCTTTTGACATTAACCCTTCAGTTCCAGATGCAGACATTGATGTGCTTAAAGAGACTTCCCTTAACCTGCCATTTGCCCCAGCATTTAACCCCCAGTCAAATTCCCTAAACCCCTTTTTTGAGCCGTCTTTAGATCCTCCTAAAGCATCTGTGAAAATTCCTTTACCACAGACTGCACTCATGAAAAGCATAGCACAAGCAAGTAAAGCAGATGATCCTAAAGCTTTGCAGCTTCTTTCAGGTTGCAGAACGTGTTTTAACTGTGGAAAGGCTGGTCATTATCAAAATGATTGTAAAAAGCAACCCTCTCCAACAGCACCACCTGTTTGAAATTCATAACAGATTAATGTTACTTTTGCCCCCACAAATTCTCAGAAAACTTATGTGTGGCCACCTAGAAAAGTGTTGTCCTGGACTTTGCCACTCCCAAAAAAGTAATAGTTGAGAAACAAAATAAAGTCTGTCTAAGCAATTCAGGAGCAAAAGGGACTATTCAAAAAAAAAATTAGTAAGATTAATATTAGAAAGATCTAGCATTAGTTGCAGGGGCATCACTATTTTGCCAAAAAGTTAACTAATGCAAGGAAAACATTCCAGCAGCAACTTTGTAAATCTCCTACTGCCTACATAATGATAAGGCTGTGGGATGATAGAGGCTAATAAAATTAAACCACAGGAAAAGTAAGAAAACTTAGGAATACAGTTTCCAGAAAAACTTTCAAAAGCAGTAAAATAAAAGATGTATGTTTCTATTGATGTGTTGTAACTTGTTCTGTGTTTGTCTGTGTGCACAGTGTCAGTGTATATTCTGATACTTCTGGATGGTAATATTAAATTGATAAATAAAAATTATTATAAGAGCTCTATTCAAATGGCCAACATTAAATAAGCACTTATATTAATCACTAAATATGGGTATTAATTTAAAATAATAAAAACAGTTATAATAAAATTAAATAATTATTGTAACAAGTTTGTTTAATGTTGATGGTAATTGTATGGTGTCAGAAGTTTGCTTGGAAACAGTTTCTAAATTCATTGTGGTAACTTAAGTATGGAAGATATATAGAAAGTGCTTTTATTATTAAGGAAAAGAAAGTAATTTTATCCTAAGATAAAATGACTACTTATTAAAACAAAGTTAAAGTTTTATTCCTTCTCAAAGTTTCTCAAGTCATTAATCTGTTTTAGTTAAATTTACACGGAGTTTTTCTCCTGAATAATCAGCATGCAAAAAAGAAAGTATGTTTTATCAAAGTAGCTTCTTATAATTTAACCTTATCATTTCCTTGAAGAAAAAAGTTTTATCACTTTTAAAAGAGCATAATGTTCAAACCCACTTTCTCAAAAAGTAGCATTTTATTTCAAACTGTTACAAATGATTTGGTCTGGTACCTAGAAAAAGATAAAATACTAAAAATAGTTAAGTTCATGTAATATATTATGATTTGAATGAAGTATTTAAAACTGATGTACACAATGATAATATCGATTTAAAAAAAAAAGGTTTTAATATGGGGTAGGGAAGGGAGAGGGAGACTGGGTATGTGGGAGTCTCCAGTACTCCATGTGTGACTTTGCTGTGACCTAAAACTTCTTTGAAAATTAAATTGAAATTTGGGAGACACTGGGGAATGAGATGGGGAAGGTTTCACGATACACTGCACATCTGATATTACAGTGATAAAAGAGAAAAAGAATAATTTCTTTTTAAAAAAAGGATTTTTTTTGTTTTATGTTTTTTTCCCATTTTTTCAAATGTCCCAAACCACTAATTATATTTTATTATTAGTTTAGTTTCCTTTTTTTTTCTTCTGAGTCTCCTTGTACTTATCTCTTGCATTTAAAATTATCATTATTATTTCTTTTTCCTATTAAATGTATTTTGTTATTATATTGGCTGCATATTCAAGGAAGGTTTGGATCACAGAAAGGTTACAAGGGGGGCTGCAGAGAATCATTGGTGTGGGTTGTCTGGTATGGGGGATTCATGGGAGTAAGTCCATCTGAATATACATGAAAGATATATAAAGTTGTTCAAATGATCAAGGGATGGTGCATGGTCACAGTGGGTAGACAGTTAATTAAAGAGGGAATCTGAATTCCCAGCCTGGAGAGCTCTGCTACATTCCCCAAAGGAGTAGCAACAGTCCCCTGAGTGCAGAGGCAGTGTCTGGCAAAAGAGGATGGCCCACTGATGGGTTCTTGTTATTGAGGACTAGCCTTATGAGTATTTACTCTTCTAATTGAAAATTAGCCTACTTTTATGGGGTGCCTATGGGTTACCACCTGAGAACCTCCTTGTTGCTCAAATGTGGCCTCTCTCTAAGCCAAACTCAGCATTTGAATGCATTACCTTCCCCCCAACGTGAGACATGACTCCCGGGGATGAGCCACCCTGGCAACGAGGGATTAATACCAAGTGCCAACTGGAAACACGATCAGAAAAAGACCTTGAATAAAAGGGGAAAAAGGTAAAGAGAAATGAGTTCATGTGGCTAAGAGACTTCAAAGAGAGTCGGGAGGTCATCCCAGAGATAATACTTATGCATAACTCAGTAGGATCTCATAGAACACCAAAGTGGATATTACCCCACATTGAGGGACCCCTGAGGGTTCTGGTGACACCCAGGTCCTATACAACTGGGGATAGCCCCAGAGATTGATGTCTAATTAGTGGGCTCTTCGTTGGCATCTGTGTTCCTGAGAGTGACAGAGTTGGGCTCAAATAAGTCATCCGTGCACATGGTCCATCAGTCCCTTCTACTCAAACCTATATGTGATGCAGGAGTTTTTAGGTGTACTTCCAGAGACTGTAATCTCTGGCGCACCTATGTGCCAGCTGTGCCTGGAATCTCAGTGGAGCTGCAACTCCTACCCTACAGCTCAATGGACTCATTCAAGTAACCTGGCGAGGAGACGATGATGGGCAACAGCCATCCCATGGAATGGAGAGGGCCTGCAGTTGAAGGCAAGATAATCCCATCCACTATATCCATGGGATATAAGCCTTCTCTCACTTTGAGGTGGAGTGGACATCACCTTCCAAGTCCCCTCAGGATTGGGAGAGGAGCTGTGGACTAGAGTGGACTTGGTGGTGTTCTGTTGTAGACATATTGTGATTCAAGCAATGGAAGAAATTGTAACAGTGAGGTGGAGCTGGTGGCCACTGGACATTTTTGGGGCAGGGAGAGGAGGGGCAGTTGAAATACTGGGGCTTTTTGCGGATTTTGGGGGTTGTCCTGAGTGGCGAAGCGGCGACAGATGTAGGCCATTTTCCATCAGAATATACCATGCAGAACTGGGTGGGAGAGAGTGTGGTCGGTGATGTGAACTGTGGTCTATGCTTGGTGGCAAGGCCCCATGATGTGTATATCCATTGCGGGTGTTGTACCACACAGATGAGGAATGGTGGTGTGGGATGTTGTTGGAGGTGTGGGCGGTGGGGAACACGGGAATCCCTGTAATTTCTGAGTAATATTTAGTTCATCTAAGCACCTTTAAAAAAAAAAAATATATATATATATATATAAAACAAATAACTTTTATGTAAACAAATACACATTTATGCATATGTATTTATATATCATTTTACAAATATTGGTATGTATTGTAAAAAATTTGATTTTTACCCACAATAAAAAAATCATAATAAAAAAATTTAAACTATTGTACAGTTAAAAGAAATTTTCTAACCTTATGACAATTAAAGTTGCATGAATCAAAAGTTCATATGAATTACTTAAAA
Source organism: Cabassous unicinctus (assembly GCA_029593785.1). Taxonomy (NCBI): domain Eukaryota; kingdom Metazoa; phylum Chordata; class Mammalia; order Cingulata; family Chlamyphoridae; genus Cabassous; species Cabassous unicinctus. Next base: position 1,609 of record JAQZBX010077519.1, on the reverse strand, counting down.
GTGTGTAAAATTCCTGAAGATGTAATAATGTTTCAGTACAATAAAAATGAAAGTATATTGTTATTAATTATAATTTTAATTATTTTAAATATAGTAATAATATGTGTCACAAAAACTACTTCTCTGCCTAAAAATCAAAAGTCAGATGCTTTAACTTAAGTTTATGTGATTTCCCCACCTCTGCTGAAAAAAAAAACACCAAGGCTATAAATACAAAAAGAAAGCAGCCTTTAGGGTAGTGCATAACAGTAAAATACAGCAAATTAAAATAACACCACTGCAATATGCAGCAGTTCCAAATATTGCCAGTTTATTACAAAAAAAATCTTCTTAAACAAGTCAGGCCAGCCCACATTCCCCTTTTCGTAAAATAGCCAACAATAAACCAAGTTTATATTCAACATTGTGAGTTACAGCCCCCATTCTAATTATAGTAGTAACAACAAAACCAATGCAGGTATTAAAATCACAAGTTAATGTATTGCCCCACAGCCCAGATATGAAATAATAATTTGTTTTTACCGATGCCTCAAACTATACAAAATAAAGAAATTAAGGTCATTCTAATGATGCTATTAAGAATCTTAAGTGCATAAAAAATAAATGTTTATTCATTGGATGTCTGCTGGTTAAAAGTCTTATTATTTTTTGATGTTATATAATCTACTGTAGTTATGAATTATGTATAACATACTTAAATACTAATCAAAACTTTAATGCACTACATTGCATACTTAAATAATTTAATAACTTGTATGTTACACATAAATGTATTTTATTATATGTATATGTAAATCTTAACATTTTTCATATTTCAGGAAAAATAATGGAAACTAAAATAGTATGCACATCAAAGATATTTTGTAACAAATTAAAAAAGATAAAGTACATTTCAAAAGTGTTGTATTCCTCCCTGGAGTTGCTGAGCACTCTCCCCGGGACTGATGCATAAACCTTAAAATATACTGCCCAAAGAGTGTTGTGTTCCTTCCTGTGGAGGCTGGCCCCTTTCTCAGGAATTAGCAAAATACTCACAAGTTGGCTCTATATTATCAAATTCATTAATCCTGCTGGCTTTTGTATTTTTTCTTGTCCAATCGCTCTAGGTAGAACCTCCAGCACTATATGGAACAACAGTGGTGACAGTGATCATCCTTTCCTTGTCTTTTTCTTGATTTCAGTAGTAAAGCCTTCAGTCTTTCACCATTGAATACAATGTTAGCGGTGGGTTTTTCATATATGCTCTTTATCATGTTGACAAATTCTCCTTAAATTCCTATATTTTGCAGAATTTTTTCAAGAAATGATGTTGTATTTTTTCAAATGACTTTTCTGTGTCAATCAAGATGATCATGTGATTTTGCTTCTTTGATTTATTAATGTAATGTTTTACACTGATTGATTTTCTTTGTTGAACCACTCTTACATTCCTGGGAGAAAATGTACTTGATCATGATGAATAATTTTTTTAATGTGTTGTTGGATTCAATTAGAGAGTATTCTTTTGAGGATTGTTCAATCTATATTCATTAGGGAAATGGGTATGTAATTTTTTTTTTTTTGCAATATCGTAACTGGCTTTGGGATTAGGATGATTTTGGCTTCATAG
>JAQZBX010077518.1:0-14261 GCA_029593785.1 Cabassous unicinctus | reverse complement strand
AAGATACTGTAGATACAGTTCTTCACTAAAGAGAGCTATTCACTTTTTTTTTTTTTTTTTAACTCAGAGCTATAACAATTTAAACTGTTTCACTTGAATCAAATGAGATGCATCATCCATTTCCCTGATGTGCTTTCAGTAAAGAAGAAAAGCATGTATATAAAATAACTTAGGAGAGTGCTGTGTTTAACCATTTTCTCACCCTAAAAGCTAAAGTCACTTAATCAGAAAACACTTTATCATTTTACACTGAATGGTTCATACAAACATAAAATTCCATTTTGCACTGCTACCTGCTCTCATCATCTACCCTTTTCAAATGCTTACCCATCTTCCTCATTGCTATTCAAAGAAACAGATTTATTTCTCACCCTGGAGTTGGGACTTTTGGCATGCCAGATTGAAATGTACCCAACACCAAGTAGTGGTTGGGTTATTCTTAGTCTCCTTGCACGCTTAAGAGAAAATGGGGCAGGGTATGTCTCTAAATGAAGCAAAGATCTTTGGAAACTATGACTGCAGCTATAGCTAGATTAGCAAGGCTGCTGTCATATTAGAAAAAGAACTGAGATCCCTGAAAAAGAAGTTAAAGGGCAAAGTCATAGGGCGTGTGAGAAGAGGTTGCAGAATTATCACCGTATTCGTTGTACTTCTGATTTTTTAAGGTTTTGGCTACAGAAATTAGAGAAATTCCTCTAATGCCTCAACACCCCCCCCCCAATGCCTTTTTGATGTCTATGATTTCGAGTGGAAAGGGCAACTGCTGACATTGGTGGGGGGATTTTGCCTCAGCCCAGCTATGCAAACCTCTTTCATTGTTTTTCTCCTGTTCCTTTAGCCCACCCCTGCTCTGCTTGTCCTTGCACTCCCTTTATTCTTTTCCCTTTTTTCCTTCTCTGCCTAGGCATCTGGGTCTGGTAGCCACTAGTGGACCCCAAAGACACAGTCATAAGTGTGGCTCAGTGCTCGTTGTCTTTTCTTTTAGACGGTCAAGGAAAAGCTCTCCCTAGATAAACCTATCCACTCTATTCTTTTTTCAAGGCTTCTGAAATGAAAACTCAGAACTTTCTTTATCTTGCTTGCGTTTTGAACTCTTTATGATAACATTGAAGGAAATTAAGTTGATTTTTTCCCCATTTTTGTCATAAGCTGTTTCCATGCTGTGGCAGAGCTCTCCAGCAGCCAACAGTGCTGTCCATTAGAAGGCTACTTCATAAATTACAAACCACCAGGGTGAGAGCCATTATGTAGAATGGGATCTGCCATCTGGCCGTCCACTCTCTACATGATAAAGGCCATCATCTTTGCTCTGTGTCTTGGTTCCTTCAAAGGACCCTCAGCCACAATGCTCAAAGAAAATTGATAGTGTTTTCATTGCAAGCTCACTTGGCCTTTTAACCCTACAATATCCAGGCACTTAGGAGAGCTATTATTCCCATTTAACAGATGGGGAAACCGAGAAATAAACGTTGTGGGTTTTTTTTATTTAGGTGGTTTTTAAGAATCAAGTGAAGAAAGCAGGGTTTGCTCTTTATTTCAATAACAAAAGAGCAGACTTTCTCTTTTTTCTCTTTCTCTCAATATAAGAAAATCCATATGTATTTAATTTCCATTTTCTGAAAGTTTCAATCAATGGAAGTTACAGGTGCATATGGCGGGAGAGAATGGATTTCTTATTGAACAGGTAGGTGCTTTGCAACAATCCATCCCAGCTGCCTCTGGGGAAAAATTACAACTTTTTGGTAAAGTTGATAAAATGCCAGACAGGAACTAATTCTTTACTTTAACGAATTTTTTTTTTTTTTTTTTTTGAAGCAAACAGGAGAAATACGCCCCTCTTTACCTCTGGCAAGTAGTTCAGAATATATTGCCAGAGACCTATTCTCTTGAGAAAGCACTGCAGGGGAATAAAACTAAAAATGGTCAAATCAAAGTACTGTTTAGGCCAGAATGGATTAACTATGATGAAAATTACTAATTATCTCAGTCTTTCATATTTCTTCCTATCTATATATCTTTCCTTTATTACAGGTTTTTATAAGCAGAATAGCATAGTGATCAAAAGCATGGATTCTGGAACCAGTGTATGGTTTCCATCTATGCCTTCTATTAGCTATCTGGCCTTGGGCAAATCATTTAACTTCTCTGTACTTCAGTTTCTTCCCCAACCAAATGGGTTTATAACAATACCTACTTCACTATGTTGTTGAGAAAATTAAAAGAGTGAAATTCTTACAGTGCATAGAGCATAATTGTTCCAGTGAGAAGACTCTGCAGCCTTCTCACCAAATTGTATTTTTTCACTCAAGACTGAAAATAAAAGGAATGCGAGATTAGAAACCGGAGGAGGTTTACGCCAGGATGATGTCTCATTTATATCAGTGGATATAATATATTTGACTCGGCCGTCTTCATAAAGAGCATTATCAATTAGCATGGGCTAATGATAACTGAAGTTAAAGCATTCCATATATCTACCATAGCATTCGTAGAAGGTCCTATGTATGCATAAACATGTTTCTTGTATTAAGAGCTTAAAACTGCACACTAATGCTTACAGGTATGCTTACTTCTTTGCAAAGGCATGGCAGTTCAATCGGATGCTCTCAATCAATGCTCGGAGACATTTTCCTCGCCTGTGATATCAGACCCTGTTGGCCCTCATTATCAAAGAAGGTTGGTATTTATGCGACATGGCAAAAGAAAACTACTTTGAAAAGTCTATATTAACTATTACCACCACCTTCCTTCAAAAAAAGAGAAGTAAAAGAAAATATCATTAAAGGAAATCAACAAATTACTGCTACTACTACTGCTTACAGATTTGCTTTTATCCAAATCTACATTCCTTTATTTTTAAAATTGTTTCAAAGGTATTATATTTGGGTTTCCTACATGTTTAATAATATTTGTGCAAATATCTTAAAGTTCTTAGATACATGTATTATAGTCTAGATAAAGTTAGAGCATACATAAATTCCTGGCTTAAAAACAAACGCTATTTGGAGATATTAACGATTATGCATTCCAACTTGACATTTGAGTATAAGGAACCTCAGGTTCAAATATCACAGGAGGGTGGGGATAAGGAGTGGTAAGAAAGAAGACTAGGTGTGCCTGGATTGTCTACCTTTTCTTCAAAGCAGAAATAAAATCCGTCACCAGTGATCTCGCATGCAGCATAAAGCTGGGATTCCTGGGCTGCACTGCTTAGCCGTGACTCCACTCAGTGCTCTCTACTCCGCGTGGCATTTGGTTATCCTACCCTCGCTACTCGCAGGCCTTAAGTCAGAAACCTTGCTGATTTTACTGCCACTTTTTTCTTCCCAAACCCTAAGAGCTTTAAAAAGTAACTTAATGAAAAGCAGCTAGACGTTTTCCAAGAGAAGAAAAAACCATAATTATTTCTTCCAAATATCTGAAACCCAAGGCCAGGAATGAACGTGAGCTTGAACCAGCCCATTCATTCTGTTAGGGGAAACTCTTCTCCTGCTCCCTTAGTTAAGATTTACCAGCAATGCCAAAGAACTCCTCAGAAGTACAATAGGGACAATAAATTAGGCCTAAGCTACTGCTGTGATTATTCAGAAAGAGTTATTCAGCTTCCGGGCTCTCTCTAGATATGTAGACTTTTATTCCTCAGTGTCTAAGACAGAGCATCAGTGGAACCAGGCAAAAGAGAAAGAATTCAGGCATAGCCATTTCTGCTAATTTTAATGAAGTTGGGTAAAAAGATTTGGTGGGAAACTTTGAATGTAAAGGCTCACGTGGACTTTCTCGATGATTTGTGGATTTCCCTCTCAAACATTCCTTCCCTATTTCAACTCCATTATAATGGATAATTGAGAACTGACTACACAGATGGGGAATGCATCCATCCATCCATTCATTCAACAAATATTTCAAGACTTTGACAGGGACATCAAATTTGCTAGCATGTAACCAGGCTTCTTAAAAAGAGGCAGATTATGATAGAATATGAAAGAAAGACAGGAGAGTTTTTATGTTTATATTTTTCAGATATTCATGTACATACACACAAAGAAAAATAAAGAGAAGAAACTGCATAAAGGATATTTTTAGGGTGTTCCAAAGTAATGTTTGTCTTTTTCTCTTCTATTATTCTTTTTTCATTTTAACTTTTTTAGGAGTTACCACGGATTGAACCCAGAACCTTGTACATGGGAAGCAGGTGCTCAATCACTTAGCTACATCCACTCCCCTTTTACTATTCTTTTTGAATGAGATAAGACAGTCTTAATAAAATTTGGCCCTACTTTTCCCAAAACAGAAAAATGGTGAATTTTTTATGTTTTATAACTTCCTAAATTATGGTTTTATATTAAATCTCAGACTCTCAGAGTGGTAGCAAATTGCATGACTCACCTTTAAAGCAGAAATTAATTTAAGGATTTCAAGTCATAGTTTGTCTTTATTCCGACTACACCAGAACCCTAGAGCTGTGAGCCCCCAAACCTCAGGTACTGCATGAAAAGGGAGCATTTGGTTAAATAAATAGCTAAATGAATTGTTACAGTGACTGCATCATGCATCTTGTATACAGAATTTCTTAGTTTGCTAAAGGCTGCCAATGCAATATTCCAGAAATGGATTGGATTTTATAATGGGAATTTATTAGATTAAAATCTTACAGTTCTGAGACTGTGAAAATGTCCAAATCAAGTCATCATCAGAGATGCTGTCTCACTGAAGGTAGGCTGTTGGTGATCCTGGACTCCTGCCACGTGGCAAGACAAAATGGCGGCCAGTCTCTGCCTTCTCCAGGCTTACTTTCTCCCTGAGCTAAGCTGTGGCGATCAGGCATATGGTTCATCTCTCCCCTCTCTCTTCTTGCTTCAGCTTCAGCTGCTCTGCTGATTCCAGCCTCAGGCCTCTTTCTCAGCCTCTCAGGTTTTCTCTGTCTTCCTGCAGCTGCAGGCGATCCTGGATTCATCGCTCACATGGCAGGGTAAAATGGCAGCTCTTCCTTTTCTCTCTCCTTCTTTAATATCAGACTCCAGTAAAGGATTAAGACCCACCCTGGGTCCCACAATCTAATAAAAGGCCCTTAACTGAAGCGACCTAATCTAACATGCTCTAATCAAAAGTTCCCTCATAAATAGGTTTATATGCACAGTAATGCGTTAGCTTAAGAACATAATTTTCTGGGATTCCCAAAAGACCCAAAACAGGACAGATGTCTTATCCTGGATTATTAATTTTATATACATATATAGTTCTATTATATAGAAGAGCATATCTTGTTGATGAAATGAAAATGATTTATACCCATATTTACTTATATTTACCACACATGGTCCCCAAACATCAGGGAAGAATGAGCTTTAACTTGGCCCATGCTGTTAACCCCCCACACCTAGTCTCCAAATCCTATAGATTCTCAAGTGACTTGGTTAGAAGAGATCTCAGTAGATGTTTACAGAACTGACCCTCTCTCTTCAGTATACACTATCAACTGTCTGAGCCAGCAAGAAGCAGTATGAAATTTTATGCTAGGGATTTAGTTTATAATATACACTGCTAAAAAGCTTTCAACTTCTTATGTGCCAGGGTTATTTACATCTGCTAACTTTAAGGATTCCAGTTAAATGAGTACTTTCCTCCTGGACAATGGGCTCCTATTAATAGAAATCCAGAGGTGCTGCCTGACACTAGGCCACCTGGGGTTACAGGGAACCCTAGACTAACTTGTCCCAAAAACCTGAGTTGTTTCAGATCCTAGAGAAATACACATTCCCAAAACTTTAATGTGCCCTAGATGAACCTAGCTTTTTGCTGTCAGATCTTAAAGAAGCCAATGTACTTTAATTTTCTCACCTGAAAAATGTAGATAGCATCTACTCTATCTAATTGACAGGCATGTGTGGGAATAGATGTAATAAAGTGGAAAGCTCTGGCACTCAATAAAATCCATCTTTCCTCCAACCCCATCACAACCGAGCTACTTTAAAAAAGTGATACGTAACTATTAAGGTTTTTCCCTTCTTTACTTATGTGTTCTAGGATATCAGAATAGTGTGCAATGATGGACAAGTTCAAAAAGCTCAGGAAATATGCCTTTTCTTGGGCCTAGAATAGGAGACTGATTTGGAGTAGGAGGAATTGAGGAACCTATTTTAAACAGTAAGCATTTGGTCATGTCTCTGCATATCACTTCAACTTGGACAAAACAGGACCTGCAATGAGAAATAATTTGTACTTTTCAGAATCAAGAAAATCAGGTTCTTTCTCTCTCTTTGGGACATATAGCTTCAGAATGGGTCTGTAAAAGTACCCCCCTCCTTTTATTGCCCCACCTAGGAATTAAGAAATAGGTCCTTTTAGCTACTTTAAAAGAAGACAAGGGGAGCAGATATGGTTCAAGTGGTTGAGCTCCTGCCTCCCACATGGAAGGTCCTGGGTTTGGTTCCTGGTGCCTCCTAAAAAGGACAGAAACAAACAACAAGCAAAACAGGCACACACACACACACACAAAACACCTCAGGGAAGCCGATGTGGCTCAGTGGTTGAGCACCGGCTTCCCACATACGTGGTCCTGGGTTCAATCCCCGGCCCCCGGTACCTAAAAAAAAAAAAAGAAGACAAGGCAAGGAAGGGGAGTTATAAGTGATATTATCAAAGCTAGGGAAAATTGTAAATATCTAAAGAAGCCAGTATTTATTTCATGAAATTAAGGGGTGAATAGTGGCATAGTGGCAATTGAACTAACATCATGCTAAAAACCAATCTCTTGATTCTCTCATTATAGTTTACCAGCTCTTTAAAGGTATGTAACAATTTTCTATCAACAAATGGTCAACATTATTAATTTCCAAAATATATTTGGGGTGCAAGAGGAAGATCATGTATTAGAGTTGGAAAGTATCATTATGAACGTGTATCTTGCAAATGGTAGATTTCTAGGGTTCCTACCCACCTCCCCCAAGACCAAAGGGAGAGATCCAGGTATACAAGAGCTCCCCCACCTCATAAAGGCATGTATACAGCTTCCTGAACGCCTATCTAAAGGTTGAAATTGCAACTTTGTGCAATGCTTTGCTCCGAACAATTCACTAATTCAAACTGTAAATCTTTATTATAAAGATTTCCTTCTCCTAAGCAGTAATTCTCTCTGCTCTGGTGGGGAGAGGAATGATTTGTTTTTTCGTTACTGGTTATTTATAAGATATCTACTCTAGATTAGTCCTGCTTGAGTGACATCCTAAATGGCTCCATTCCCCAGCAGTACTCTACTTCTGATGGGAGACTGACAACCTCTACTTAGAATGTCTTTCATGGTACACAATGAAGTGTAAAACTGCTGTGAAAAAGCCCATGTTTCAAAACAAACCATCTCTATAATAAGCACTTAAAACACTTTTCATTAATATATTTCTTTGTGTATAAAACAAAAGCTTAATGCTGCAACAAGGCCTTTGACAATTTAAAAAAAAAATAAACACCATTTCATTTTTTAGCTGGATCAAAATAATGAAAATGCAAGTGAGAATTGTTTGAGATTTTACCCACATACGCTCTCCTAATGCTATTGCAGATTGTGTTGTTTTCAACCAAATATTGGAAGCTCAATAAAAATCCAAAGGCAAAAGCTTGAATTAGTAAATATAGAATCTAACAACCTTTCTATCTCAGGTATTAGCAAATGCCTTTGGTCTAGAGAGGTGCAGCTTAATCCTTATCTGAATTTGCAATTAAGACTTCAGAGCCACAGATATCTGTACACAGTTCTGCTCTCTTAATTTTAAATGACTGTACCCAAATCAAATCAGGCTTCAAATACATTGGAAAGTAAATGTCTACTGTCTAATTGAACTAATAGGTACCACTCTTTTTAATACACTTAATGCTTAGTGCCAGTTTTAGGCTGCCAAGGAGCTGTTTGAGTAGGCAAAAAACAACAACAAATGAACGGCATTAAAAAAAAAAAAAAAAAAAAATTCCTCCTTGGAAAACTTGTCCTGAAATAATGATTACTCAATTCCTTAATATAAATATGAAACCAAAACAATTTCATGTTGATTCTTTGCTGCCTCACCTCCTCCCTCAATCTAAAAATATAATGGGAATTAGATTCCCGTTCACTTCCATTACTTGTCACCTCCAATAGAATATGGTAAGAGCCTCAAAATGAAGCACTTATGAGTTTTCTTTTTCAATCTCTTGTGGGCTTCTCTCAGTTTATCGCAAATGAACAATCATGTTGGAAGGGGCTCCGTCTGTTTAATGTCATTAGCGATTGTTTCATAAAACAAACAGCCGCTCCACCATTCAGCTGCAGTTAATCTTAAATCTAAATGTGGCGGCACTCAGGGAGCGCCACAGACGCGGTTTGTTCTCACCAATGCAGGTCTCTTAATCTATTGCCAGTCAAGGCCCTTATCTCTCTGCTCAGTTCAGAGCAGGGATTTCTTTGTCCAAATACTAAACCAAACCCAGTTAACATTGTGCGTCCAGATTTTTTTTTACCTCCTCGGCAATTTCTTTAATGCGACTCAAAGTCTACAGTATATTTATTTATTGACTGTACTATTTTACAAATATTTCCCCAATACTGACAAAGTCAAATCCTTTTTCAGGTTGAAAAAGAGCCAGCCTAATCGGTGAGTTTGGGAATTCTGATAAAAGGCTAAACTGAGACCAAAAATACATTTACAGACCTGGGAATGATGGGTACTTGGAAAGTCAAAGCCTTCAGTGTATTATATATTCTACCAAGGGCCAGATTATCTCTACATATTAGTTCAGTATTATTGTATTTTTTAAAAAAAATTAATATCATTATTTAGTACTTTATAAGATCCTAAGCATTCACTGTATAATAGTGTTTTTTTTTTTCATTGAATCATCTAAATAATTCCTAGAAAGATATCATTATTCCCATTTTCAGATAAAGTAACTGGTGCTTAAAGAAGTTAAAGGAAACTTGCTGAAAGTCACCTGTTAGTTCTGGACAGACCATTATTTAGATAAGGTCTAACTGGCTTTAAAGCATATGTTCCCACCCATAAAGCCCTATTAAAACTGGTCATTAGGGGAGCGGATGTAGCTCAAGTGCTTGAGCATCTGCTGCTTCCCATGTACGAGGTCCTGGGTTTGATCCCCAGTACCTCCTTAAAAAACAAACAAACGAAAAAACGAACTCTCATTGGGGAGCAGATGTAGCTTAGTGGTTGAGCACCTGCTTCCAATGTACGAGGTCCTGGATTCAATACCCAGTCATTCCTAAAAATAATTAAAAAAAGACAAAAAACAGAAAACTGGTCATCACATCAAATTGAAAATCCATATCTGTAATGATCAGATATTCTAGAGTTCTAATTAAAAATTTTTTATACCACTGCTAGATAAATGTGCCCCCATTTTTAATGGAAAATATTATCGTGGTCCTAGGCTATAATTTCCAGCAGCAGAATGCTGCCTGTTGCTATTTTCAGGCCCAAACAGTGAACATCACTTCAGACTTGCATCAAATAGCTACCAAATTTCCCCTTTATAGCTTAATAGAGGGGCTCCAGCCAATTCTTTTGACTTAGTCTTTCTAGGTGGTAATTTTCAGGTACCAGCTAAGGCCCTGTGAACTCAAACTCACCCCCCTCAACATCTCCTCTACCTTACCACATGGTTGTTCACCCACTTAAAAGGCTATACACCCCTGCCTGCTCTTTTGTTGACTTCTTGTTCTACTTTTCAAACTTCTTTTCTTTTTTTTAGTGTTTACCAGACCCATAATAAAATAAAAAAATAGTGGAAGGCAGAAATAAAATAAGAAACCAATACATAATACTGAATATTCATTCAGTTAGAAAACATTTATTGAGACCTTTTATACCTGGCTAGATACTAGGTATACAAATATATGCTTCCTACTATATGAATATAACAATGTTTTCTTGCCTCAGTGTTTTTCAACAAGGCCCTGAAGGTCACACCTCATTCATATCCTTTTGGTTTGGTCTTTTGTAATTACTTTCAGCTCTTCAGAGGGTCAAGAACTTTTGCCTCCAAGCATTTGCACATGCACTTCTCTCAGCATAGTACATTCCTCAACCCTCTCCTCACTTGGCTAATTCCTATTCAACCTTCAGATCTTAGATAAGAGGTCCTTTCCTCAAGGTTGTGCTCCCAGTCCCTGCATCCCTAAACTGGACAAGTGTCCCTCCAATAAGTTTCCACAGTATCCAGTGTTTCACCATGTCATAGCACTTACAACCTGTGCAAGTCCCCACAAACTGCAAGCTCCACAAGGAATGTGGAGTTGGTCCATCTTGTTCACTATTGCCTCCCCAACATGAAGGACAATGCCTTGTACAGAGGAGGTGCTCAATAAATACTGCATAGAGAGATGGGTGGTTGGATGGGTGGATGGATGGAAGGGCGTCTATCCTAGAATAAATTATTTTAATCTCATAACCAACCAAATTGTCTCAAATCCTTTTAGGATGACGATAGGCTATGCAGATATATGAAGTCATCTAAAGCATGGCCAGTAACTGATATCCATTATCTATGTCCTGGGATTTTATTATTTTAAAACAAAAATTAGGAAAAACTAGAGGACATTTTGGATGGGGTGAAAAACTTCCCAGAGAAGGTTAGGGCAGACCTCAGTAGAGAGAACAGAAGACAGAGGACCTGCAGACTTCATGTTTTATAATTTTGATAAGGGAAATTGATATTTTATTAAGGTGAGATTAGAATCCATTTCAGTTTGACAAATAGTCATTTGGCCTCAGCTGAGAGGCCAGGCAATGTAGTATTATCAGGTGTTCACAGATGATTCAAACATTCTAAGTATGTGTGAGCTAAATTGTAGAGAGCAAGGCAAAAACTGTAAAGATACATAGAAAATCTTCTTAAGAGCTACAGTTGTCTCATTTGTTCAGGCTCTTTTGCTCAAATGGGTCCAATCTAGTAGCTTCAATCCACTGTTTCCCTGGCCAATGTCCACGTCCCCTCTTGCTGGCAAGAGCCAATAAGGTCCAAAAGAGAAGGAAAAAAAAAAAAAGAAGAAGAAGAGGAAGAACATAAGAAAACTGAGCTTCAGCACCTCCTATACTCTTTCTTTTCTATCACTACCTGGAATTTCTCTTTGCCAAACTCCAGATCCTCCAGAGTCAGCTCTGGTAAAAGAATAATTATTTCCTAATTCATACAATTAGCACAAATAGTATACTGGTCTCCAGAATCGAAGAAGATTTTAAATGTGGCACATTTCACTAATTGAAATGAGGGGAAAAAAAAAAGAAGATCTTTACAGGTAGTCTTATTTGCTGATTTAAAGCAAATATTTGTTGAGTGAATGGATGATCCAAAATTTCATTTTCACCTCAAACATCTATTCCAGCAAATTTTAAAGCAGATTTGCTATAGATAACCAAATGGGCTGATTTGGGCTCATTAAATTCTCTCTCACCCTTCTAGGACCTATTGTTTGAAGAAAATAGCATTTTTAAAAACCACAATAACAAACAAAACACAATACACTAAAAGCAAAATTAATGTTTTCCCTTCATTATCAAGCCCTGGAATGGCTGTGCTTACTATATTAATTAGAAATACAACCACAGTATTAAATCTCTTGACATTTGTCAAATAAAGGGGAAAAAAACAAACTCATTTACAAAACCTTTCTTTCTTTAAACCAGCATGTAAATGCATCTGTGACTTGAGGTCTACCACTTGGAGCTGTCCAGCTCTTCAGTATACTAGCCAATTTTCAGGGAATCAGTTTCATGATTTACAGCCCTAAGGTGTATATTTAGTTCTCCAGTAGTCTAGCTCTCAAGTATTGCAGTAATGACACTTTGTAGAGGCTATTAACAATATTAACAATAACAGTAATAATACCATCACTCTGCCAAATGCTTTAGATCCATTGTTTTATTAATTCTCAATAAAATCATAGGTAAGGTGTAATGTTACAAAAGCCCCTTTTTAGAGATAAAGAAAATGAAACTTGAAGGGCTATGTAAATTGTCCAAAGCCATGAAGCCAGTAAGAACCTGTGCTTTGTAGAAACTGACCCAATAAGGGAGAAATTTTTTTCTATAATTTTTAGGCATACTAACTTTACATAATTCTTGTGCTCAAAGACTTTCCCAAAGGTGTATAATGAATAACAATATCTACAGAAGTACCTTACCTCAACAAACCTCCCTATATTATTATATGAGTGAAGTTTCCAAGATAGTAAATTTTTGACAGCATAACAAACACTTTTTAGATTAAACCTACAAGTTACATAAGAGTACTAAGTCCTATGTCTGATCCTTGTCATCATTTATAGGCTGAAAAAAGGCAGTTTAAAAAAAATGGGTTAGTAGAGGCAAGAGTAGGGGGATGGTCCAGTGAGAATGGGAAACTACTGACATTGGGGAATGACACTGGGAACTCCAATGAATTCATTTTCCCCACATCTTCATTTTGGTTTCCTTACTAAATGTATTGAATAAACTTTCATATAATATTTAATAAAAATGCTTGGATCATGAATATTTTCAGGTCACAACATGACTTGCTGGTCATGAGGTCTCTTCAGAAAGTATCACAATTTTCAATAAATGATTGAAAAAACAGAATCTTTATTATTTGAAAAGAAATTTTTTGCTCTTAATACCAGTGGTTATGCTAATTTTGAATTCTTTCTTAGGACACAATACATGCTAGTTGTCATTACTGACCAATAAGGGGTGGCTAAAGATAAGCAGGAAAGAGGGATTGTGAGGGCAAGAAAACAGAAAAATAAGAGAGAAACTTGATAACTCATCAAAGCAAAAAGTAGCTACAAAAACTAATGTATTCCCAGAGTTTTAAGCTAGTTAAAATCGGTTCTTTACTACTCTGGTACTGTAAATTAAGTTCAATTCTAATTTTTGATTTGCAGTTGAACTTCCTACTTAAATTCACTCCAACATTAATTGTTTTAGTATTCATCATACATGGGCAGTAGAACATGTTGAGAAGAGCAAAGGTTTTGGATCCTGACAGATGTGGAGGTGGATTGTGCTTGGACAATTACCCACTCTGGGCATAGCACTCAAGGTTTATGATCTTTGTTTTTTTCACCTAAAAATAGGAATAATAATACCCCAATTGTGATTTTTAACTCCAATAAATGTAAAAACTTAGAACAGAATCCTAAAGAATTCGCAAGAAGGTCACTAGAGCTAATAAAGAAATTTAGTAAAAATCAATTGTGTTTCAATGATCCAAAAAGTAAATCAAGAAAACAATTCTGGGAAGTGGATATGGCTCAGCAGTTGGGCACCTGCCTACCACATGGGCTGTCCCGGGTTTGGTTCTCAGTGCCTCCTAAAAAGATGACGAACAGAGAGCTGTTTTTAATCTTTTAAAAAAAGAAAACAATTCCATTTACCATAACATCTAAAAGATAAAATATTGAGGAATAAATTTAACTAAGTATGTGAGAGATTTGTACAATGAAAACTACAAAATATTATGGGAAGAAATCAAAGAAGACCTAAATAAAAGACATTTTGTTCCCATGGATTGAAAGACCTAATATATTTTAAGATACCAACACAATCTACAGATTCAACACAATCTTAATCAAAATTCCGGCAGGCGTTTTCTTTTTTGCAGAAATGGAAACGCTATCATCAAATTCACATGAATTGCAAGGAGCTCTGAACAGTCAGAACAATCTTGAAAAAGGGGAAAATAGTTGTAAGAGACATGCTTTCTAATTAAAAAACTCACTACAAAGCTACAGCAAGTAATCCAAACAGTATGGTACTCATACAAGGATAGAAACATAGTAACATGGAATAGAATTGTGAGTTCAGAAATAAACCCACATATTCCATGTCAAACTGATAATCAACAAAGGTGCAAAGGCCACTCAATGGGAAAAAAATAGTGTCTTCAACAAATAGAAACCCAGATATCCACATGCAATAGAATGAAATTGGACCTCTACTTCACACCATATAAAAAATTAACTTAAAATGGATCAACACCCTACATATGAAATCTAAAACCACAAAACTCTTGGAAGAAAACAGGAAATTTTTCAATGAAATTTTCAATTTCAAAATTGTATTTGGCAATGGATTCTTAGATATGACATCAAAAGCATAAGTAACAATGCAAATATTCTTGCTGACCTGATTTTGTGATAATCAGGGTAGGCTAAACATTCGCTATATTAGAAACCATGCGTGTGTCCCCAGACCTAGTTTTTCTCCCTAGGTCTGGTTTTTAAAATGCTGGTGATAAAC
>JAQZBX010077517.1:0-14265 GCA_029593785.1 Cabassous unicinctus | reverse complement strand
AAAAAAAAAAAAGATCTTCAGTATGCTCAAGTAGGTAAAGGAGAATACAGAGAAAGAGCTAAAGAATATCAGGAAAACAATGAAAGAACAATATGAGAATCTCAATAAAGAGATAGAAATTTTAAAGGAACTAAAATGGAAATACTGTTGAAAACCACAATAACTGAAATGAAAAATTTCAGGGAGGGTCTCAATAGCAGATTGGAGCTGGCAGAAGAAAGAATCTGTGAACCCAAAGATTAGACAATTGAAATGAGTCAGGCTGAGGAGCAGAAAGAAAAAAGTATGAAAAGTGAAAATATCCTAAAAGACCTGTGGGACACAATCAAGAGTACCAATAATCACATTATAGGCATCTGTATTAGTCAGCAAAAGGGGTGCTGATGCAAAACACCAGAAATTGGTTGGTTTTCATAAAGGGTATTTATTTGGGGTAGAAGCTTACAGTTACCAGGCCATAAAGCATAAGTTACTTCCCTCACCAAAGTCTATGGCCACGTGTTGGAGCAAGAAGCCTGCTAACGTCTGCCAGGGTTCAGGCTTCCTGGGTTCCTCTCTTCCCGGGACCTGCCTCTCTCCAGGCTCAGGCTTGCTTCTCTCCACAAGGCTAGCTGTAGACTATCAAGCGAATGGCTCATCTATTTTCCCAGGGCCTTCTCTCCTTCCTCACGACCAAGGTCCTCTGTGTGCTTACTTTCCTGGGCTCCAGCATCAGAACTCCAACATCAAAAACTCCAACTAACTCCTCTGCTTTACCATGTAGTTTTATCTCTGAGTCTCCACTCACAAAAGGGCAGAGACTCAATGTCCTACTGACTGACCCAATCAAAGCCCTAATCATAATTCAATCATACCCAGAGGAACAGACCAGTTTACAAGCATAAACCAATATCTATTTTTGGAATTCATAAGTAATGCCAAACTGCTACAGCATCCCAGAAGGAGAAGAGAGAGAGAAAAGGGCAGAAGGAATATTCAAAGAAATAATGACAGAAAATTTCCTAAACTTAGCAAAAGATGAAACTATGCATATCCAAAAAGCCCAGAGTTCACCAAACAGGATAAAGTTAAAGAAAAATATGCCCAGAAACATGGTAGTCAAATTGTCAAATGCAAAGGACAAGGAGAGAATTCTGAAAGATTCAAGAGAAAAGCAAAGTGTTATGAACAAGAGAATTCCAATTACTTTAAGTATATATTTCTCATAAGACATTATTGAGGCAAGAAGACAGTGGGTTGAAAAACTTAGAGTGCTGAAACAAAGCAATTGCTAACCCCAATTTTTATATCTGGCAAGACTTTCTTTAAAAAATGAGGGTGAGATTAAGACATTCCAAGATAAACAAAAGCAAAAGGAGTTCATTATTACTAGACCTGCCCTACAAAGGATGCTTAAGGGAGTTCTTCAGACCAAAAGGAAAGGACACTAGACAGTAGTTCAAAGTGTTAAATAGAAATAAAGACCTCTGCTAAAGGTAACCATATAGGTAATTATAAATGCCAGTACTATTGTTTTGTTAGGTATTTTACTTCACTTCTTGCTTCTTACAGGTAGTAAAATGCAAATGCGTAAAAATAATGATAAAACTATGGTTTGGGGCATACAATGTATACAGATATAATTTGTGACAAGTACAAAAAAGGAGAAGGATGGAGTGGTATAGGAACTGTGTATGTGTATGCTACTGAAGTCAAGTGGGTATCAAATCAAATATGACTGTTATATATTTAGGATTAAATGTTTACTTCATGTTTACCATAAGGAAATGTATATATTCAGAAAGAAATAAGAAGGGATACAATATGATGCAATACAAAAAAATCAAATAAATATGAAAGCAGGCATTAACAGAAGAATTGAGGGACAAAAAAGTATGACTTACAAAGAATAAATAGAAAAATGGCAGAAGAAAACCCTTCATTATCAATAGTGATTTTACATGTAAATGGATTAAAGCCCTCGGTCAAAAGGCAGAGATTGGCAGAATGGATCAAAAAGCATTACTGAAGTATATACTATTAACAAGAGACTCACTGTAAATTCAAAGATGTAAGTAGGTTTAAAGTGAAAGGATGGGAAAAAATATGCCATGCAAGTAGTAACCAACCTAATATCAGATAGAAAATACTATAATTCAAATGTAATTAATACCAACAAATTGAGGAAAAGGCCTTCAGACTCTCACTACTGAATTAGCATTACATAGAACGGAGAGACTGAAACACTTCACACTCTCCACCTACCAAGTGAGCCAGGAATTACTCAGGCTTAATTTTCCTCACCCTTGAATAAGAGACAAATTTTCTTCTCTACTATTAATATGGTATTGATGAATTACTTATTAATTTACTTCCATATATTCTATTTTTGCTACATTGGTGAAGTTAAAACAGTTACACAGAACAGATCATTTATATCAAATAACATTCCCAACTCTCTTCTAAAGTCTTATTCTTTAATATTTTATATACACTATTCTCTTTTCTTAGTTAAAAGATGGTTGCTAAAGAAAGATAAGTAAATGTCGGCTTAAAAACTCATGTAATTACAGTTAACATTCTTTATAAAATTAATTTGAGAGAAATAATTTTTAGAAAATTTCATGAATTTGTCCAATGTATATAAGAAATTACTTTGTATCACGTACCCTATGTTTTGCTGCAGTTTCTTTGGAAAAAATCTTCAAATGGAACAACAGATTCATGATACTTTAACTTGATATATATCCATTTGTGATAGATTATGAAAAATTTAAAAGTTACAACTAGATATAAATAATAATTAAATCTACACATTTTCAATATTTTATTCAGAACAGTTAATACATTTATACATTTCTTAAGAACAAGCTCAGAAAAACAGATTAATGTGTGTCTGTATATTAGTTTTAATAATGTCACTATGAGAGGTCATTAAATATTTTTAAGGATGTTTCAATGGAAAAAACTATAATATGGTACAGGATTAGGTATGATGTGCTCTGTATTTTTATTGATTGAGACCCTGGCTGGCAAAGGATCACACAGTCAATTAAAGGGGTGAAAAATTCCAGAAATCTAATGAAATTCTGTTCTGGATGGACTTTATCTCTTCTTTTTGAAATGTTACTTCTATTTTTCAAACAGATTTATAAAAACAACTGCCTTTTTGGCACATGTATTTTTTTTGTCTTTTAGCAAATAATTGTATTTTATACTGCTTTTTCCTGAAAGATTCAATTTTTATGTCAGTGAAATTGTTGCATATGTTTAATTAAATGCAATTGTTAATTCCTTTATTTTTAAAAAATGACACAACTTTTTGGTTTGAAAAATATTATTTAAACGAATCAGTTAATAAATCTGGAGCTTTCTTGCTGCTTCTGGTAAAACAATAGATTTATTTTCCACGTATATCAAGTAATGAAAACTGAACAAATGCTAACAGCTGCAAAGCCATCCATTCAACTTTCTGCTTATACCATACAAAGCATACATTTTCAAGCAGCAGACATATGGGCCTTATACCATGTTTGCATAGAAATTTGTAAATTAAATGTCAAGAAGTAGTCTACCATAAACGGTAGTTATATCTTTCAAATATAGGGAAGTACACAAGAATATATCAGGCTTTGATAAAATTAATATATTCCACTTAACCACAAAGTGCTTTGTAATTACCAGAAAACATTTTTTTTTATATTGTGGTTGGTGTGGTGGATTGAATGGTGTACCTCAGTTTGGACATGTTCTTGGTCTTGGTCAGCATTCTGGTGGCTGTGGATCCATTGTAAATAGGATCTCTTCAAAATGTCACTTCCATTAAAGTGTGACCCAACTGAATCAGGCTGGGCTGTAATCTAGATTACTGGAGTCCTTAATAAGCACAGTGAAAGTCAGATTGAGGGAGAATACAGAAGCTGACAGCCAATGGAACCCAGAATCTGTCCAAGAAAGGAAAAGACACAGCCATGTGCACTGCCATACGACGGCAAAGCCAAGGAACCCCAAAGATTGCCCATCAGCCAAAAAATACTGACTCCAGGAGAAAGCAAGCCTTCTGGCCTCTGATACTGTGAGTCATTAAATTCCTGTTAAACCAACCCATCATATGGTATTTGTTGTAGCAGCTAAGAAACTAAAACATTAATTGTACCATGATTTGTAAATTTCCCTTTAAACATGGTTGTAGCTCAATCTCAGAAATTTTGATAGCTATTTTCATAGATTATTTAAATCACTATATTTTCTCATTTCCCTTGTGACTTCTTCTTTGATGTATTGGTAATTTAGGAGTGTATGGTTTAATTTTCAAATATTTGTAGGATTTTCCAGATTTCTTAAATATGTTTCAGTTTTTGATCTCTCATTTAATTATGCTAAAGTCACAATTATATGGTTTTATTTCTTTTAAATTTGTTAATTACTTT
The DNA here is from genome assembly GCA_029593785.1 of Cabassous unicinctus. Taxonomy (NCBI): domain Eukaryota; kingdom Metazoa; phylum Chordata; class Mammalia; order Cingulata; family Chlamyphoridae; genus Cabassous; species Cabassous unicinctus. The sequence continues at coordinate 9,856 of JAQZBX010077517.1, read as the reverse complement.
CATCCAGAATCTGGGCTTTCTTGGTGAATGTTCCACAAGTATTTGAAGAGAATATGTATTTTGTTATTTTTAGGTAGAGTGTTCTATAAATGTTAATTAGGTCAAGTTGTTTGACGATGTTGTCCCCGTCTTCTTTATGCTTACTGATGCTGGCTACTTTCATTTATTTCAGATTTTGCTCCATGTATTTTGAAACTGCTTGTAGGTGCATGTACATTTAGGGTATTTATGTCTTCATGGTAAACTGACCCTTTAATAAGTATGTAATGTTTCTCTTTATATCTGGGACAAATCCTTGATCTGAAGATACTTTACCTGAAATTTAAAAAAACAAGGCCACCACTTGAGCTTTCTTTTGTTTATTGTTGTTATCATTTTGCATACTTTTACTTTTATCTTATTTATATCTTTATATTTAAAATGTTTTTGTACAAAAACAGATAGCAGTATCTGTTTTTGTACCCAATCTGTAAGTCTCTGCTTTCAATTTGTATGTTTATACCATTCTATTTAATGCAATAATTGATGTAGTTAGATTATATCTAGCATTATATTACTTATTTTTTGTTTGGCCCCTCTGTTTTAGTGCTTCTCTTCCACTTTTCCTGCCTTCCGTTGGTTTATTTTAATATCGTATAGTGTCTCATTTTAATTTATAGATTGGATTTTTGGACATATCTATTTGCATTTTTCAGTGGTTGCTTTAGGGATTACAATATACATATAGACCTTTCTCAATATAATTAGGGTCAATATTGTCCCACTTCAAATAAAATGTAGAAGCTTTGCAACCAAATAGGTCTTTTTATACCAACCCATGGCTTTTATGTTGCAGTTGTCATAATATATTACACCTACATTCATTGAAAATCGACACATTGAAAACCCCTCAAACAATGTAATAATTTTTGTTTTCAAAAGTCATATATATATATTAAAGTCATATATATATATATATATATAAAAGAGTTTAAAAGGAAAATCAACTTTTCTATCAACCCTAATTTACCATATCTGTTGCTCTTGCTTTATTCTTGAATATTCAAATTTTTCTGGTATCATTTCCCTTCAGCTTATACAACTTCCTTAGCATTCCTTTTAAAATAGGCCCGCTGGAGGCAATTCCGCTTTTTCTTTCATCTGAAATTGTCTCTATTTTGCCTTCATTCCTGAAGGATATTTTCCCTGGAAATAGAATTGTGGGCTGGCAGTTCGTTTCTTTCAGAAATGTAACAATGTTGTTCCTCTGTTTTCTGGCCTCTATGGTTTCCGTTCAGAAATCTGTATAAATATGAATTATTGTTCCTCTATATGTCATGTGTTGTTTTTCAATAGCTGTCTTCAAGACTTTTCCCCTTATATTTGCTTTCAGTAACAATTTGATTATATTGTATCCAGACATGGTTTTCTTTGATTTTATCCTGACTGAAATTTATTGAACTTCTTGAGCCTGGAAATGTATGTCTATTATTGACTTCAAGGAGTTTTTGGTTATTATTTCTTAAAGTTTTTTGTATCAATCCTTTCTTTTCTCATCTATTTCTTCAATGGCACAAATATTAGATATTTTAATATTGTCTCACTGGGGTCTGAGATTCTGGTTGTTTCTTTTTTTAAGATTGAAAATTTTCTACTGATTTCTATTAAAACTTACTGACTCTTTCCTCTGTCACCTCTATTCTTCTATTGAGCAATTCAGTGAATTTTTTCTTTCACATATTATATTTTTCATTTCTAAATTTTCCATTTGATTCTTCTTTATGGTTTCTGTTTCTCTGCTGAGAAATTTTATCTTTTCATTCATGTAAAGTATGTTTCAAAAACATAACATTTGGAACATACTTAAAATAGCTGCTTTAAATTTTTATTTGATAATTCCAACATCTAGGTTATATATGATCTGGCTTCTGTTGATTCTCTTCTCTGTTGAGAATGTATATTGAATAATTTGAGCTATAACCTGGGCATTTTCAATATTGCATTGTGTAGACTTTGGATTCGACTATAATCCTATGGTTCATCTTGATATTTTGTCTTATTTTGTTTGAGCAGCCAGTCAACCCAGTTAGGTTCAGATTGGGAGTACTGTTTTACCTTCCTTGGGCTGTGGCTTAATTATTCTTTAAGTTCTCAAAGGCTTTGCTATGCACAGCCCAGGGGTAAGAGTTAGACATCTGTGGAAAAATATACAGAATTAGACAATCCTTTTCTGTGGTTCTTTCCTCTCCAGGGATTCCCTTACACCCTCTGTCCCTTTGGGGCCTCTTTTTTTATTTTTCCTAGCCATTTGGATATAAAGATAGCCTTTCTATTGGTCATTTAGCCTCCCATGCTACTTCTCTGCCACACAATTCCAAAAATGACCCCACCCTTGGGGAAAATAGCTAGAGGAAAGGAAGAGATGGGGAGGGACTCACCACCCACGCAATGTGCATTGCTTCTGCAAATTTTGGCTCTCCTTCACAATCTGCCCACTCCTGTTTACTTTTCAGAGTCCTCAGAACCAGAACCAAAACCAATAAGATAGATATAGGTGGTATTAAGAATATATAAGTGTTATATATATACATATATATATGGTATTAGATTTATTTTAAAGTATAGGCTCATGCTATTGTGAGAGCTGGCAAGCTGAAATTCATATGGCAGACCCGACCAGAAATTCAGGCAGAAGTTAATGCTGCAGTCTTGAGACAGAATTTTTTCTTCTGGGGGAAATCTCAATTTTTGTTCTTAAGCCTTTCAACTGATTGGATGAAGCCCAAACACATAATCAAGAGTATTCTTTACTTAAAGTCAACTGATTGTAGATATAAACCACATCTACAAAATAACTTCTCAGCAACACCTAGATTAGTGCTTGATTAAATAACTGCATACTGTAGCCTGGCTAACTTGACATATAAAGCACACCATCACAGATAGTTAATTTCTTGTATTTTGTCCAGAGGTTTTAGCTGTCACCATGGTAGTTGGCTTTAGTGGGGTTTTGCTTTCTTATCATAGCACCAGCAAAACTCTAGAAAGCATTTATAAATGAAGTTTTAGTTTCTTTTTACTGTATTCCTAAATCTTCCATTTACAGTAGAGATGCACTCCTAGAAGTGAGGATGGGATAACAATTCACTCAAATCAAAACATTGCACATTCAAGTGGCTGCCTGGGAAAAGGGAGTACTGGCATTAGGATATATACTGCATTGCCCAGGACCATGAGGAAACTGTTTTCTAGGGAAGAGGAGACATTCGATGAAAAAGGGGGAATTCCTCGGACCACATGTGCATGCCAAATGTGGCAAAATGTTAAAACTGGTGGATCTGGGTATTTGGGAGGATAGGGATATGTTGGAGTTCTCTGTATGTAGTTTGTATTATTTTTGTAACTGTATTGTAAGTTTGAAAGTATTTCCAAATAAAAAAGTTAAAAAAAAAAAGAATTTGTAGCTTGAAAGATAGAACTCTGGAATTTTCACAGAACGTAGCCCAAAGAGACATTGTTTTGATTATTTATTAATGATAACAAATTAACCCCAAATCTAACAGCTTAAAACAGTAAACATTTAACATCTCATACCATTTTCGAGGGTCAGGAATCTGGGAGAAGCTTGGCTGGGTGGTTCTGGCTCAGGTTTAATGGCTAATATGTTTCTAGACTTGAAGAAAGATACATAGTAAAACCACTTTATATTACAGTTTAGTATTATCTAGTATAGTCAAAGATATACCTACCAAAAATTTCAAGTCATGATATGTCTCTTATATGTATATAAGTGTATATATGTGTTACAGTTTTGATAGCACAAAACTTTTGATACTGCTTATAATAGTACCAAAGAGGAATACACACTAATGCCCAACAGAAAAAATAGATATGAATATATTCATGCCATACAATGGAACACTTCACAGAAATTAAATGAATGAGCTGGAGCTATAAGCAAAATTATTGTAACATATTGAGAAGATACAGTAAGTTGAAGAAGAATACATTAAGATTCTACTCATATAAAATTTCAAAACCAGACAAAATTAAACTATTTTGTTTAGGGATGCATGCCTAGGTAGTAAACCCATTTATGGCAGGCAAAGACATAATCATCATAAGAGAGGGATTGTGGGGAGATAGGGTTTGATTACTAAAAGAAGATGCATGGGGAAATTCTCAAGCCCTGATTACACTCTAGTTCTTGACCTGGGTGGTGGTAACACGAACATTTGCTTTACAATTATTTGTTAACCTGTACATAATTTTTAATGTAGTTTTTGTTGTATACGTTTCTTTGTATATATATGTTTGTGTTTGTGTATATATATATAAACACATGTGTGTACATGTATCAAAGCAAAAGAAAAATACAATTAAAAGAATGTTGGGAAAGTAATTTAGAAATAAGGTAGTTACAAAAAATTTAAATATTCTTTGATATTTAGGTTATGTAATAAATATTTCTTTTGAACATGAAACTGGTAATTTACTGTCATTAAAAGAAAATATTTTCTTCTGGTTTCTACTGAACTAATATTGAGTAGATATTTAAAGAAGGGAAACTAAATAATGAACTTAATCTGGTATATCATGTGCTTCAATTTGACCCTAATTTAGACAAATTGGTCATTAAAGGGGATAGTTACAGGCAAATTAGCTTTGAGTGAATTAACCTAGAGCAGGGGTTCTTAACCTTTTTTTCTGTTCCATAGACCCCTTTGCCAGTCAAATGAAAACCAGGAACCCCTTCTCAGAATGTAGTGGCAGATAGTTTTATGACGTTCAACATTGGAGGTCAGAGAAAATAAGATAATAGGTTGATATTTTTTTCAATTCAAGCTCACGGACCCTCTAGAATCTCGGACCCCTGGTTAAGAACCCCTGACCTAGAGTCGTGGATTCCACAGAGCTGGAATATTGAGAGCATTTTTTACATAAAATAGTCATTAGGCTGAAATCACTTTGAGGAATTTATTATACAGAAAGGAATAAATAAATCAGTCAGTAAGTGTGTATATCTATACTTACTGAAACTTACTTTTAATGGTCAAAAACTCTTTTAACAATTTGAATGTCATTAATAGACTTATAGGTAAATAAACTTTGACACAGTTATACAATGCAACTTTCAAAAGCATGGGTTCTATCTATATCTATTGACCTGGAGGGTTGTATATGACGTAATATTAAGGCAGAATATCAGATTGCATGTTGATGTATATACTATCACTCCGTTTTTGTAAAACAACAAACAAATCACTGAGGGAGTGTGTGTGTGTGGGGGGGCGCTGTGTGTGTGTGTGTTAGAGAGAGAAAGAGAGAGAGAGAGGACACAGAGAGAGAGAGGGGAGAGGGAGAAAAAGAGAGAGATATGTGAGTATGTATATGTGTGTACCTTGGTTTGCATGACCATGTAGAAATATAGGTTATCTCTGCAATTTGGAAAGAAGAGTATTTAAAACATGAGATAGTGGATTCTTGCTTTTTGTGTGAGTTTCTTTTGTTTGGTTCAGTTGTTACAATGAGCATGAATTACTTTCATAATTTCACAAAAATTGAACTAAATTAAAATTAAAAATTGGTGCCAGTGGAAAATTCAGCTTACTCACCACTCCATCTCTTGCTCTTCTTCCTGCAACAATTTCATGGTCAATCAAGGAAAATTTCTTAGGTAGCTACCTGCCTTTGATAATTTAAGGACTCCCCTAGCTAGAGGCAATGTATGAACTAGATACCCTCTCAAGTTCTTTTTTACACTGCATCTATATTCATATGAACATTTTTCATCCATATTAAATTATATCAAACAATGTGGCACATTTTATCCCCTAATAGTTTTCTCCCAAGTATCTCCGTTTGTCTGTAAAATTAGAAAGTGTTTTAGAAAAGAGTTTTGAGTGTATGAAAAATACCAAAAGTTTTTGATCTAGAAGATTCCCATAAATACAGCAGAAGCACATATACACAAATTGAGGTAGAAATGCAGATAATGGGGAAAATAGTGAAGCTTATTACCACGTTAAAACAATATTGTTTGCTAATCTGAAAAATCACATTAATAACTCTCCTCTTAGTCCTATACCTCTGCTCTCTCAATTCATTACATGTAATACTTCCTTTCTACTTCACAACTTCTGAAATACTCTAAGAAGCCTCCTTCACTCAAAAATTAATGTTGAGGAAAATTTTAGATAAAGTAATGGATATCTTCCACTTCCTTTTCTTTTCAGAAAGAATAAGAACAGAAAGCTCTAAAGATAATTTCCCATAGCAGTTTTAATTCCTATGTGGAATGACATTTAAATATTCTACAAAGAAAACTAGAGCTCTATTATTTCCTTCCCGACCACACCTGGTGACCACAACTGCATGATTAAAAATAAAAATCTTCTGTGCATTTGCACCACATCCTCTTCTGAAGCTGAAGCTGAGTTTTGGGAGGCAAGTGTCAGGTCTCTGTGTTTCATAAATACTCCTGTTATATAGTGTCTTCTATACAACCATATTCAATAATTGAAAAAAATATGGTATAAAACATCTCCTTGTAAATGTTTTCTGTAAATCACCTAAGTATAATGAACTAATAATTGATGCTTGAGCTCTGAATGGCAAAAAGAAAATAAAAACATCCCCCTCTTCTTCTCCATTCTGATTTCCAGGAAATTTACTGATACAAATACTCTCCTTCTTGTATGTAGATGAAATTATTCCATTTATTATGGGCAGAATACAGGATGTGGTCCAGGTATCAGGTGAGAATTGCAGAATGGGGTTTGGTATATAAGTAACCAATTTAGATGATCTGCTTATATAACTGCAGTCATATGACTTGGTAACTTATAAAACAGCTGTGATGAGGGACTCTAATCATGTGGTGGTGGTATGGAGAAATGGTTAAGAGCATGGGCTTTGCAGTCAGATTTCTGGGGTACTGGTCTCTCTGCTCCACTTGTTACTAGTTAGGGACATGGGCAAATTGATTTCTCTAAACTCAGCTTCATGATTTTTAAATGCAGGAACTATTTCATAGGATTCCGAAGAAGATGAAATAAAGCGTTGCTTGTAAAATGTTTAGCACATGTCTGGCACAAAATCAGTGGCCTGTGTATGCTAGACATTAATAATATTATGTTCAGGGCCAATTTCTTGCATTCACTAAAACTTGAAAAGTTGTTTTTTTTGTTTTGTTTTGTTTGGGTTTTTACTATTTATTGTTGCTTCCATTTTCCAGACTCTGCAGTAATCTAAGAGAATTCATTTAAGGCTGGAGTAAACAGAAATATAGCTAATTCTCAGACCAATTAGAGCAAAGGAAATTGTGACTCTGAAATAAACATAATGGAAAATATTCTAACTGCTGTGGCTTGGAACTGCCATGGTTTCTGGGAAGTAGTCAAGGGTCATAACATCAGAGGAAGATTATCCAGAGAGGACTATTCTTGCAGCTTGTAGGGGCATAAAGAGCAACTCCAGAAGAGTGTAACCAATTTTAAAATTCTTTCTTGAGGCTGGCACTATGAGGAATGAGGGAATGGTTATGAAGTTACTTTCCCACCTCCGGCCATAATAACTGGTGGCTGTGAGCCAGACAGAAGAGGAAGCAGAAGAGATATAAAGGTAAGAAGAAAGCATGAAAAGCGTAAGGGGAAAACTTTATTAACTTTATATTTTTGTGAGTTTATAACAACAGACTTACAATAATGAACAGGACTTTAGGGGAAAAGAGAAGGAAAAGAACCAACATTTATTAATCAATTAATATGTGTGCTAGCTGCTCATCTAGGTGTTTTATTCTCTTTACTCATTTAATCCTTTTATTAATCCTGCAAGAGTGTATCAGTCAGGATAGAGTAGGTTATTTTGTAGTAACAAATCTCCTTGGCTTAAAACAGTAAGATTTGCAGGTTCAGGTGATTCTCAAAGGCAGCTGTCCTCTATGTGGTGGCTCAGCTTTGCAACTCAGTATCATATCAACACATGCTTCCAAGCTTGTCCCAGAAAAAGGAAGAGACTTCTATAAAGTTTCACAATGCCAGTTAATGCTTCTTCCATGAAATGATATGCTACTATCACTCACATTTTCTTGGCCAAAGCAAGTTCCATAACCATGTGTAACCTCAATGGGGCAGGGTAAGTACAATTCCCCCATGTACTCCAAAGGATCATGGCCAGAAATATTTGTGAGCAGCTCTAATACTGTCATCAATGGTATCGCTACTTTAGAGACACGGAAAATAAGATTCAGAGAGAGATTAATAACTTAGGCAAAATCACACTATTCATATATAATGCATTGGAATGCAAAACTCCAAAGTCCATATTCTTTCTATGGTGTCATGTCATTTCACATATATTCATTTTCACATTTATATTAATGTAACACTCAGAATAAATATATTTACCTCTTAAATCAAGGTTGAAGTAAGCAATATAAGTCATTTCATAGCCAGATAAACACAGACAGGGGTCAATTATTGTTAAAAACCATTGATACAATAATTACATACTTTAGATTAGTTACTCTTATCTGATACAGATATTAATGAGATAAAAGAGTTTCAGTTTTGCAGTGCAGGTTGTATTTTTGTATTTGTTTCGTTTGTGTTTTCTAAAGGATTTTAGCATTCATGTGTCCTGAAGGAACCTCTGGTGCACTTTTAGCATAGTAAAACCCATGGCATGCAGTTCAAAGAAAGTGTACCGATTAGTCTAAGAACATTTTCCGGATTCAAGGGATCCTTCTCCACATTTAGAGCATGGTCTATGGATTAGTGAAGATAGTAGTTCAAAGGGACTAGTGAGTTTAGTAAAATAAGTACCTTAGTTATCCATTAAATTTGCCTTTGGAAATAAAGTACAGTGAATTTCCCTTTGATCTTATGAAGATAGTTCAGCATGCTATACATAGCACAGAGATGAAAGTAGACAAGGCTGCTTAAAATCAGATACACCGCTGAGTGATATAAAACATTCAAACTCTTTTGAGCAGAAGCAGAAGTAATCTTGTAAGTAATGTCCTTTCTTTGTAATATTTTCATGGCACATTTGGTATTAATTTCAGGTTATTTTTGATTAATATAAATAAACAATGGGCACTGCAGGGAAAATGTTATAAAATTGTATGATCAATGACTTATACTAAGCTGCATGGCTATGTTTCCATTTCTTTAAAATGACCTCTAGCTTCATATGATTTCATCAAGAATCCTTTCTCTATCTCCTCTCTGGCCAGGATTTAATTTTTAAAATTTAATAAAAATGGCTCTGTATCCTTACCTTTTATCTTATCCTGGCTGGTTGATATGATTTGTCTTACCATGGGTAGAAGGTGTTGTATTAAAAAAATAGTAAATAGGAGATGTTAGATTGTGGCCTTTTCCGTTTCAATGACCCTCTCCTCTCTTCTGGTAGCTTTCTTCTGGTACATTTCCTGCCTCACTTGTCAAGTTTTGCTCCTAAGTAACAAATCTCAGCCAAGGTTTTAACTGACATGTAGCTGATATTCTGGGGACTGGCATTTTAATAGATGATTTTGAATATCAAAATATATTCAGGACTGCATCAGTCAGGATGGGTCTTAATCCTATTACTGGAGTCTTTTATAAGCAGAATGAACTCAGACATAGAGAGAGAAAGCCACGGCAAGCAAGAAGCTGAATATCAACAGAACCTGGAAGAGAAGGGAGAGAGCAGGACACACTGCCATGTGCTTTGCCATGTGACAAGTTAAGGACCAAGGATCACCAGCAGCCAGCCCCAGAACACCACAGTCTTCAGGAAGAAAGCATTGCTTTGATGGCACCTTGACTTGCACTTTTTCCTGGCCTCACAACCATGGGAGGAAAAAATTCCCATTGTTTAACCCAATATA
>JAQZBX010077516.1:0-14256 GCA_029593785.1 Cabassous unicinctus | reverse complement strand
AAACTGTTCTAAGGGATGAAGAAGGTTATTATATATTAACAAATGGTGCAACTCAGCAAGAAGAAATAACTATACTAAACATTCATGCACCTAGCCTTATTGTCCCAAAATACATGAGACACACACAGGCAAAGCAGAAGGGAGAATTACAAGTCTCTACAATAATAATCTGAGACTTCAATACACCACTGTCAGTATTGGATAGTACATGTGGACAGAAGATAAATAAAGAGTGAGACTGAATAATATGATAAATAAACTAGACCTAACAGACATCTATAGAGCATTGCACACCAAAACAGCAGGACATACATTTTTTTCAAGTGCAGATGGATTCTTCTCCAAGATAGAACAAATGTTGAGTCACAAGAAAAGTCTCAATAAATTTTAAAAGATTGAAATTGTATAAAACATTTTCTCTGATCGTAATGGAATGAAGCTACAAAACAATAATGGCCAAAAAAAGGAAAATTCATAAATATATGGAGATTAAATTACACAACCTTAAATTATCAGTCAGTGAAAGAAAAAATTACAAGAGAATCCAGCAGATATCTTGAGGTGAATGAAAATAAGAGCACAACATATTCAAACCTCTGGGACACTAAAAAAGCAGTGCTCAGAAGGAAATTTGTAGTCATCAATGCTTAAATTAAAAAATACAAAAGAGTAAAAATTGAAGACCTACCTGCACACCTCAAGCAACTAGAAAGTGAGCAGCAAACTAATCCCAAACCCAGCTAAATGAAAGAAATAGAAAACATCAGGGAAGAAATAAATGAAATTGAGAAAAAAAAACACAAAAAACAATAGAGAGAATCAACAAAACAAGAAGTTGGATTTTTTGCAAAGATCAGCAAAATTCACAAATCCCTAGCTAGACTAACAAAGCAAAAAGAATGAAGATACAAATAAATAAAATCAGAAAGCAGGGGGTGGGCATGACCACTGACCCTACAGAAATGAGAGAGACCATAAGAGGATATTATGAAAAAGTGTATGCCAAAAGACTTTAACATGTAGATGAGATAGACAAATTCATAGAAACACACAAACCAGCTATATTAACCCTAGAAGAAATAGAAGAAACCAACAAATGAATTACAAGTGAAGAGATTGAAGCAGTCATCAAAAACTTCACAAAGATGAAAAGCCCACAAACAGATGGGTTCAGAGGAGATTTCTCCCAGTCATTAAAAAATGACATAACACTGATCTTGCTCAAGCTTTTCCAAAAAGCTGAAGAGGAAAGTAAGCTACCAAACTCATTTTATGAAGCCAACATCACCATAATACCAAAACCAGATAAAGATACTATGAAAAAAGAAAATAACACACCAATATCTCTGATGAATATAGATACAAAAACCTCAAAAAAAAATACTTAGAATCCTATTCCAAAAGCACATTAAAGAATTATACACCACAATCAAATGAGTTTTATCTCATGTATGCAATGGTGGTTCAACACAAGAAAATCAATTAGTGTAATAAAGAACATCAATAAATTGAAGAAAGAAAATCATATGAGCCTCTTGATTGAAGCAGAAAAGGCATATGACAAAATACAGCACCCCTTCTTGATAAAAAACTCTCCAAGAGACAGGAATAGAAGGAATCTTTCAAAATATGTTAAAATGCATATATGAGAAACGTACAGCTAGCATTGTACTTAATAGTGAAAGATTGAAAGCTTTCCCACCAAGATCAGGAACAAGAAAAGGATGCTCATTGCAATCATTATTATTCAATATTGTGCTAGAAATTCTAGCTAGAGCAGTTAAGCTAGATGAAGAAATTAAAGGCACCCAAATATGAAAGGAAGAAGTAAAACTTTCACTACTCACTGATGACATGACCCTATATCTAGAAAATCCTGATAAATCCTCAAAAAAGCTACTAGAATTAATACACAAGTTCAGGAAAGTGACAGGATACAAGATTTGTATTTGTTTATTATTATTATTGAAATAATTAAAATGCTCTGATAATGACTGAGGTGATGAATGCACAACTATGTGATTAAATCAAATACTATTTATTGTACACTTTGTATGAATTGTGTGTTTTATTAATATGGATCAATAAAATTGATTTGTTTAAAAAAAGAATGCATGATTGTCAGTGGCATGTGGTGGAAAACTATACATACAATACTTATTATTTGTAGAAAATTCTAGATATTTGGAGCAAGGAAAAATAAAAAGTAATAAATTATTTTCAGAGAATTAGATTCTACTAACCAACAAAGAACCCATGTATATTTACTTCTTAACTGATAGCTCTATGAACAGTGCTTTCACTCTTTAAAATATATTTTTATTACAGAAGTTGTGAATTTAAAAAACAATCATGTATATATGTGTAATTCCCATACAACACCCCTTCACCAACATACCACACCATTGTGGAACATTGACAAGAGATTATGAAATAATATTATCAGTCTATTGCTAATTATGGTCCATAGAGTACAGTTGGAATATTTTTTTCCATATTCCCCTATTATTAACACAATACATCTTTATTATGCAAGAATATAGCAGTATTGCTGTTAACTATAGTCCATAGGTTACATATATTGTATATTCCCCATGCATCTCCACTTTCCTACCACCCTGAAATAATAATGTATATCCACTCTAATTCACAGAAGGGCATTCTAGCATTTGTACTATTAACCACAATTCTCATCCACCTCAGTGTTTTCATTATTAATACACTTTCTTATAGAGCTCTACTTTGTCCTAGGGATCACTATTATGAAACCAAGGGGAATTGTGGTGTACAGATAATGAAGTCATAATTTTTAAATGCATTACACTGGAGATCCACCACTAAAACTGCTGGTGAACCACTGTTTAAACAAAACATACACACACCCATTTATTCAATCTCTTTCAAACTGAAAGACAGTTTCTGACCTATATTAAAACATGGAAAAAGTAAGTCTCACTGATAGTTTCACATAATGTTAAAACAAATCAAGATCAAATATGATTTGATAAATATAGTCTTCTGCCGGTAGAAGACTGTTACACCATGGAACACTGGTACTTTCAATGTGCTGATACATTCTGTCTACACCACGAGATTCCCCTTTGGTGGAGTTAGATAAATCCACCTTTTTGTCGGTGAACTTCTAAGTGTTCCCAGTCTCTCCTGTGAGAATATCTTGACCATAGTACTGGGGTATTGATCAACACCACTATTCTGCTTCTTATTCCACTCAGTAATCCTAGCTTCCTTCACACACATCCTGTTCAACATTGTACAGTTGACTTCAAGGCCAAGGAAGAATGCCTTTTCCTCCAGCTCCTCCTATTTGACAGTGGGTAGCCTACATTATGGTGCCAATATTTTCATTTACATGAGGCCAATCTCTTCCAATACTCCACGTCAAGATAATGTAGTGTCTGTCTTCTACACTATTCTTACCCTATGTTCAACCCCGTGATCTATATTCTTTGAAATAAGGATGTGATGGGGGCCATGGGAAGAGTCTTACTAAAATATTCATTACCTTCTAAAATGTGAATGTAAAAGTTTAGTAGATATTATGTATTATTGATTTGTCTATACTGTTGTTTGCCCAATATGATGCATTTTTGATTATCTGGTAGCAATCGTATATGAATCTATTTGCTATAGCATTATGATAGTCTACTAATATGAATTAAATTTATTCTCATGTAGGTAGATCAAAATACAGAGCCATATTATTATAAAATAATCAGGTCTTTCTTCTTCCATTGAAGATACAATTTAAGATACGTTACAAAACACCATTACCAATATAGAGCAAAACCTGGAATCTATATTAATTAACCTGGAAATGGTGAGAAATGTGACATAGGACTCTTGTGTGGAGGATAGGAAAGCAAGATAGATTAGAAACACTTTCCTACTGCCTTTAGCTTCACTTTGGCACCAATTCCAGAAATATATTTTACCACTAAAAAGTTGTGTTTTTTTTTCTCTATGTTAGAAATCTGAATAATTCTCAGCTTTCCTCCTTGACATAGAAATCAACATTTTTCAGTCTAAGTTGTAATAGAATCCCAGACCTTAAAGTCCTCTTAAGGGAATCAGTCATCAATCTGGTTTAGGGTACTGGCTACTGGCCAAAGTCCTAAATTGTAAATTTTCAGGCCTGAAAATAGGCAAATACAAAGACATTATCAGACTGGTCTCATGGGGGAAAGGTGCCTTCCCTACAAATATTTGGTTCCCAAACAAGTGCCTGAAAGCAATTGCAGTCAAGGAGTAAAGACCCCTGGTCAGTCTTACTCATATCTGCATTCCTAATCTAACTTTCCTCAGGCACCTGCACAGAAACTTTCTTAAAGAGGTGGACATGTAGCTTGAAGACACTTTTTCCACTCTCACAAGGCACTTCCAAACTTTTCACTGCACCATGATGCTCAGACCCATGGTTCATATAACTTCATGAGTCTTTCATCTGGGGCTCTCTTGCAGTGAGATATAACTCCAGGTATGCAATGATATGTCTGATTCTTATTCAGGAATAGGGATTGGCAGTGATTTTTCTCTGAGTTAACTTCTTGCTTATATCATCACAGTAAATAAGTAAAGATTCACTCAAATTTCTATTTTTTCTTAAATGATGCATTAATTGGGTACCTTCACAATCTCACAGTCTAACTCAGCTTTTTCAGCTCAGATCAAATATTGAAACTGGGTAATACTCTCCATAATTGCAAATTGAAAAAAAAAATACAAGTTGACGTCCTAACCTTGGTGTTGTAACAGTTGCATAGACCCCATATTCACCAGTTTGTACTCTTACTTCAATACTGTTTTATGAGATAATGGTCACAGCATGATACAGAAAAGCCTTGGTATTTAAGGCAACCAAGAAAGAAATATGGAGCTCCACATTCATTCTTTGAGCTACATGCTGGTGGTGTAAAGTATAAAATATACATTAACTAGCCTCAAGGATCTTCCATCTGGAGATTAGCCTTCAAATGATGTAGAAAGCTTTAGTAGCTGTGTATTTAATTCTGCATTTGTTTATCTGGGATTTCATGTTTATTATGCAAAGCCTTTAACACAGCACTTCAAACAGATCTTAGGGCAGAAATGTGAATATCACTAATTGTTAGGTATCCTGATTATCTTCTCTGATAGAGATTCTATGGAAGTATATAGTCTAGGAAGTTGCTAGTTCAAAGTAGATAAATAAAATTTAGTAGGCCCAGCATGGAGGATCTTGATCTAAGCTTTCTGTCAGCAAAACCAGAATCTCAGAATTTTTCTATTTCCTGTAAATGCCCAGATCACCCATATCACAGAACTTAAATCCACCGATGAGCTATTGCCAACTCCCTGTTCTTACAACAGCTCACCTCATTGATAAGAAACCACCTGTACTATTCTTACTGAGAATGGTAGTCTGCATTAACCAATTAAAATTTTCTCACAATGTGTGCCCTTTTTCTCTCTATGAAAGCTTATAGCTCTCTTTGTTCACTGACGTTCCTCTCTACTTCATGGTTATTGGAATCTCCCTAATTCATGAATTGATTCAAACTCTCTGAAATCTAACCAAATTTTACTCAAGTTTTTAATTTACCACTTATTTTGGTTATCATGAAAGGATCCAAAGGAAACTGCTAATGACTCTATAAATAGCCTGAATACAAGTATGGTGCCTGCTAAAACCCATTGTATTCTCTGTCCTTTTTGTTGCCTCTTCAGAGTCATCAGTGAGTTCCTCTTCGGTCTACGCTCTACAATTCTTCTGTTTGATCTCTCCAGTCTCATTGAGTTTCTACCCAAGTGTTTACATGCTGATTACTTTTAGCAGTAGGGTCCTTCATACAGGCCCTGAATTCTTACCCTTCATTTTGTCCACAGTATTTCATTTCTGGGCTCTTTAGCATTTTGCTGCTGCTTAGGGATTCCTCAAATTCTAAGAGCACTCTGTTGGTTTGGCTTCAAACTCAACCTCCACTGGCATGAAAATATGTCAAAGGTTTAGCCTAATCTTCCATCTTCTTGCTGTCCCAGATGGCTGTACAGGACCTTGTCATGGCCTTACTCTACACTGTATGTTGTTATGTTTACTGGGGAGGTACAGGCTTCTAAGTTCCCATGTTATTCCAAAAACACTATCAGGCATCACAAGGATATTTCAAGATTCCTTCTTTCCTTCTCTTGGGCTTACTTAGTACTTTTCTGATGTAACACAAAACCAGCCATCTGGGCCTTTCTACCCTCTGGCTGCCAACCCATGGACTGGTCATTGTGGGTCCCGTGAGAAGGATTCTGCCCTGTGATCCAGAACTCCATTTCCTTGGTTTTAAATCCCCAAATACATCTAGTGTTTCCACTTCAGATATCTTAACCCTACATTTTGGACCAAAAATGGATATTTGGAAGGCAGGGTCTAAAATAACTTACTGAAGGGAGGCAAGATGGCAACAATTTAGGTGGGTACTCATGAACTAGATCCCCAGGGATGGCCAATTGTGGACAGGGTCCTGCCCGAGGGTCTGTGCTGTGGGCACATGGAGTGAGAAGCTTGGGTCATCTAGCAGCAGGCAGATTGATGGCGTGGAGTGATCAGTGGAGATTTGTAAGTTCTGAGCCTGCCTGTGGTGGTCAACACAGACGGCTGAGCCCTGCCCACACAGAAAACGGCTGGCTGGAGCCACAGATCCTACATCTGTGACTTCCACTGCCAGCATGAGGGAGCATACTCTGAGGGAGGGAGGGCTCTGACAGAAGGTGGAGAGGGGTTTAACTTCTGTGGATTTGGCTGCCTGGACCCCCTCATAGCTTTGGGGAGCAGATAATCCAGCTCAAAACAGTGCCAGGCTGAGGGGTGAGGCAAAACTGCTGAGCAAACTTGATTTACCCAGCAGCCCACTGACACTGAGGCCTGGCCCCAGAGGGGGTGGAGTCAGCCAATTTTTTCACTCTGCACTGACAAGCATCAAAGCTTCAGTGCTCCGGGGGAGGTCAGGAAGTGAGTAGGGCTTGATTAGTTTCCACGAGCCTATTTAGGGCACCCTTGGTGAAGGGGGTGATCTAGCAGAGAACTTCTTTTGGGTCCCTTGTGCACCCCCCCCTCCAAAAGACACTCACTTAAAAAAATGAATTCCTGTTCATAATTTAGTATAATACCAAAAATCTGCCTCAAAACCTACAAATAGAACCCTGAAGGGAATCTGACAAATGCAAGCAGGCTGAGAGGATCCACAAGTACACTAGAAGGAACACTTCCTCCTTAGCTTTGTTTGGCTGCTTGATGGTGTGATTGTTTGGCTTTTCCCTGTTTATTTGTTGTCTCTTGCTTTTCTTTCCACTTTCCTCCGCTCTTTCTGTTTTCCTTCTTTATTTTTAAATTAGGTGCTGCTAGCTTACCTCTTCTATGCTGTGCTTCTTCTTCAGTGATTTCCCATTCTCTGACTATACTGATATTGCCTCACAAGCTATCTCTTATCCTTCCTTCATCTCTCTGCCTTCTGCTTTCTGTTGTGGTTCTTAGACACCATGCTTTTTCATTAGCCCACAACTTAAGGGTGTCAATCTCTATTCTATCTACTTTGTTTTCTTCTTTTTTTTAAAAATCTTTTATTGTGGGTAAAAATCATATTTTTCAAAATACATACCAATATTTGTAAAATGATATATAAATACATATGCATATATGTGCATTTGTTTATATAAATGTTATTTGTTATATATACATATATATATATTTTTTTTAAGGTGCTTAGATTACCTAAATATTACTGAGAAATTACAGGGATTCCCATGTTGCCCACCGCCCACACCTCCAACAACATCCCACACCACCATTCCTCATCCGTGTGATACAACACCCACAATGGATATACACTTCCTGGGGCCTTGCCACCGAACATTGACCACAGATCACATCACAGACCACACTCTCTCCCACCCAGTTCTACATGGTATATTCTGATGGAAAATGGCCTACATCCATCGCCGCTACGCCACTCAGGACAACCCCCAAGTCCCAAAAAAGCCCCAATATTTCAACTACCCCTCCTCTCCCTGCCCCCAAAATGTCCAGTGGCCACCGGCCCCACCTCACTGTTACAATTTCTTCCATTGCTTGAATCACAATATGTTTACAACAGAACACCACCAAGTCCACTCTAGTCCACAGCTCTTCCCCCAATCCTGAGGGGACTTGGATGGTGATGTACACTCCACCTCCAAGTGAGAGAGGGCTCATATCCCATGGATACAGTGGATGGGATTATCTTGCCTGCAGCTGCAGGCCCTCTCCATTCCCGGGGATGGCCGTTGACCATTGTCGTCTCCTTGCCAGGTTACTTGGATGAGTCCATTGAGCTGTAGGGTAGGAGTTGCAGCTGCACCGAGATTGCAGGCACAGCTGGCACATATGTGGGCCAGAGGATACAGTCTCTGGAAGTACACCTAAAAACTCCTGCATCACATATAGGTTTGAGTAGAAGGGACTGATGGACCATGTGCAGGGATGACTTATTTGAGTCCAACTCTGTCACTCTCAGGAACACAGATGCCAATGAAGAGCCCACTAATTAGGCATCAATCTCTGGGGCTATCCTCACTTATATAGGACCTGGGTGTCACCAGAGCCCTCAGGGGTCCCTCAGTGTGGGGTGATATCCACTTTGGTGTTCTATGAGATCCTACTGAGGTGTGCATAAGCATTACCTCTGGGATGACCTCCCGGCTCTCTTTGAAGTCTTTTAGCCATGTGAACTCATTTCTCTTTACCTTTTCCCCCTTTTATTCAAGGTCTTTTTCTGATCATCTTGCCAGTTGGCACTTGATATTAATCCCTCGTTGCCAGGGAGGCTCATCCCCGGGAGTCATGTCCCACGTTGGGGGGAAGGTAATGCATTCAAATGCTGAGTTTGGCTTAGAGAGAGGCCACATTTGAGCAACAAGGGGGCTCTCAGGTGGTAACCCTTAGGCACCCCATAACAGTAGGCTAAGTTCCAATTAGAAGAGCAAATACTCATAAGGCTAGTCCTCAATAAAAAGAACCCATCAGTGGGCCATCCTCTTTTGTCAGACACTGCCTCTGCACTCAGGGGACTGTTGCTCCTCCCTTGGGAAATGTAGCAGAGCTCTCCAGGCTGGGAAATCAGATTCCCTCATTAATTGAGAAATTGTCTATCCACCGTGACCATGCCCCATCCCTTGATCATTTGAACAATTTTATATGTCTTTCATGTATATTCATATGGACTTACTCCCAAGAATCCCCCATCCCAAATACGCCCCATCAATGATCCTCTGCAGCCCCTCTTGTAACCTTTCTGTGATCCAAACCTTTCTCAAATATGAAGTCAATATAATAATAAAATACAATTAATAGGAAAAAGAAATAATAATGATAATTTTAAATGCAAGAGATAAGTACAAGGAGACTCAGAAGAAAAGAAAAGGAAACTAAACTAAAAATAAAATATAATTAGTGAATTGGGACATTTGAAAAAATGGGGAAAAAAAAACAAAAAACAAAAAAAATCTTTTTTTTTAAAAAGAAATTATTCTTTTTTCCTTTTATCACTGTAATACCAGATGTCCAGTGTATTGTGACACCTTCCCCCTCTCATTCCCCAGTGTCTCCCTAATTTCAATTTAATTTTCAAAGAAGTTTTAGGTCACAGCAAAGTCACACACAGAATCCTAGAGACTTCCACATACCCAACCTCCCTTCCCCTTTCCCACCCCATATTAAAACCTTTATTTTTTTTTTATGGATGTTATCATTGTTATAACTGTTATACAGATAGTAAAATATAGCAACTAAAATTTTTCAGTGGTTTACAGTATAGTTTGCAATTTAGACTGTACAGTTTAATAATTTTTGATGATATTTACCATGTCCTGTGTCCATTAATGTAAGGGAATGAAGAATATTTCCCATGACCACTACATACCCCATTTGAACTTTTCTGTTCCTTCCTCCCCACCCCCTGGGGCATATGACTCTTCCTTGTCTTGGCTCATGAGATGACAAGATTCATATTTACCTGTCCTGGGTATTCTAACCTGTCCTTCCTAATCTACCCACCTGTTAATCTTGCACCACCGAACCCAGTAAAATCTTTAACCACCTGTCCTATCCTTCAATATGTAACTATACTCTTTCAATTTATGATAGATAATGTCCATATGGGTGATGGCTCACAGCCTATCCTTCTCTCTTTCTTCCTTGTTAGCCTATCTTTTGATCAGTATATCTCAGAAATTGTTATCTTACCTCAATTCAAATCAAATTGAGGTCCTTCAATGCCTGGCTTGCTTTACTCAACATAAGGTCTTCAAGATTCATCCATGTTATTCTATGTGTTAGCACTTTATTCCTTCTAACAGCTGAGAAATATTCCATTGTATGTATGTGCCACATAATGCTTATGCATTCATCTGTTAATGGGCACCATGGCTGATCCCAGCTTTTGGCAATTGTGAACAATGCCGCTATGAACATTGGTGTGCATATATCTGTTCGTGTCTTTGCTTTCAGCTCTTCTGGGTATATACCCAGTAGTGGAATTGCTGGAACATATGGAAGATCTATTGTTAGTTTTCTGAGGAATCGCCAAACTGTTCTCCACAGTGGCTGGACCATTCCACAATCCTGCCAGAAGTGGATGAGGGTTCCTATTCCTCCACATCCTCTCCAACACTTATATTCTGCTGTATTTTTTTTGATAGTTGCCATTCTGATGGGTGTAAGATGGTATCTCATTGTGGTTTTGATTTGCATTTCCCTAATAGCTAGGGATGTCAAGCATTTTTTCATGTGCTTTATAGCCATTTGTATTTCTTCCTTGGAGAAGTGTCTTTTCAGGTCACTTGCTCATTTTTTAAAGGGGTTCTTTCTCTTTTTATTTTTGAGATGTAGGATTTCTTTATATATACAGGATATTAGGCTCCTATCAGATATATGACTGCCAAATATTTTCTCCCATTGTGTAGGCTGCCTTTTTATTTCCTTAATAATAACCCTTGAGGTGCAGAAGTTTTTAATTTTGATGAAATCCTATTTATCTATTTTTTCTCTTACTGCTCGTACTTTGGCTGTGAAGGTCATGAAACCATTTCCTATTACAAGGTCCTGTAGCTGCTTCCCTACATTATCTTCCAAGGTCTTTTTTGGTTTTGGCTCTTATATTTAGATCTTTGATCCATCTGTAGTTGAATTTTTGTATAAGGTGTGAGGTGGTATTCTTCTCTCATTCTTTTGGATATGGATATCAAGTTCTCCAAGTACCACTCGTTAAAGAGGCCATTCTCTCCCAATTGAGTGGGCTTGGTGGCCTTGTCAAATATCAGATGATTGTATATGCGAGGATCTATATCAGAACTCTCAATTTGGTTCCATTGGTCAGTAGGTCTATCCTTGTGCCAATACCATGCAGTTTTGATCACTGTATCTTTATAGTATGTTTTAAAGTCAGGTAATGTGATACCTCCAAATTCATTTTTCTTTTTCAATATGTCTTTGGCAATTCAGGGCCCCTTACCTCTCCAAATATATTTTGTGGTTAGTTTTTCCAGTTCCTTAAAAAATACAGTGTTGATTTTTATTGGGATTGCATTAAATCTGTAGATTAGTTTGGGTAGGATAGACATCTTGATGATATTTAGTCTTTCTATCCATGAACAGGGAATATTTTTCCATTTATTAAAGTCTTCTTTGATTTCCTTTAACAGTGTTGTGTAGTTTTCTGTGTATAAGTCCTTTACATTTTCAGGTAAATTTATTCCTAGGTATTTGATTATTTTAGTTACTATTGGAAATGGCATTTTTTTCTTGATTTCCTCCTCCGATTGCTCGTTATTGGTGTACAGAAATGCTGCTGATTTTGATCATTGATCTTGAAGCCTACAATATTACTGAAGTCATTTATAAGTTCTAGAAGCTTTGCTGTAGGTTTTTCAGGGCTTTCTATGTATAAGATCATGTCGTCTGCGAATAATGAAATTTTCACTTCTTCCTTTCCAATCTGGATGCCTTTTATGTCCTGTTCTTGCCTCAGTGCTCAGGCAAGTACTTCTAAGACAATGATAAATAGGAGTGGTGATAGAGTGCATCCTTGTCTTGTTCCCAATCTCAGAGGGAAGGCTTTTAGGATCTCACCGTTGAAGATGATGTTGGCTTTCGGTTTTCCATATATGCCCTTTATCATATTCAGGAAGTTTCCTTCTATTCCTATCTTTTGTAGCATTTTTATCAGGAAAGAGTGCTGTATTTTGTCGACTGCTTTTTCTGCATCTCTAGGGATGATCATGTGATTTTTTCTTTCAATCTGTTAATGTGGTGTATTACATTGATTGAATTTCTTATATTGAACCATCCTTGCATACCCAGGGTGAAACCCACTTGGTCATGGTGTATAATCCTTTTGATATGTTGTTGAATGTGATTAGCAACTATTTTGTTGAGGATTTTAGCATCTAGGTTCATTAGAGAAATTGGTCTGTAATTTTCCTTTCTTGTGGTATCTTTGTTTGGTTTTGGTATTAGGGTAAAGCAGAATTGGTGATTGCTCTTACCAGAATGTTTGGTAGAATTCAGCTGTGAAGCCATCTGGTCCTGGGCTCTTTTTAGTTGGGAGGTTTTTGATAACTGAGTCTATTTCTTTACTTGTAATTGGACTGCTGAGTTCATCAATTTCTTCTTTCATCAATGTAGGCTGTTTGTGAGGTTTTAGAAACTTGTCCATTTCCTCTAAGTTATCATTCTTGTTGGCATATAATTTTTCAAAGTATCCTCTTATGATACTCTTTATTTCTCTGGGGTCAGTAGGGATATCCCCTTGCTCATTCCTTATTTTGTGAATTTGAATCTTTTCCCTCTTTTTCTTTGTTTGTCTGGCTAAGGATTTCTCAATTTTATTGATATTCTCAAAGAACCAGCTTTTGGTTTTGGTTATTGTTTCTAGTGCTTTCTTATTCTCTATTTCATTTAGTTCTGCTCGAATCTTTGTTATTTCCTTCTTTCTACTTCCTTTAGGTTTAGTTTGTTGTTGTTTTTCCAATTTCTCCAAGTGTGCAGGTAGGTCTTCAATTTTAGCTCTTTCTTCTTTTTTAATATATGAATTTATGGCTATGAACTTCCGTCTCAGGACTGCTCTCGCTGCATCCCATAGGTTTTGATATGTTGCGATGTCATTTTCAGTAGTTTCAAGATAGTTGCTGATTTCTTTTGAGATTTCCTCCATGACCCCATGTTTGTCTAAGAGTGTGTTATTTAACATCCATATCCTTGTGCCTAACCTGTTTCTCTGTCCCTTAGTGATTTCCAATTTCCTTCCGTTGTGGTCAGAGAAATTACTTTGTATAATCTCAATCTTTCTGAATTCATTGAGAGTTGTTCTGTGGCCTAGCATGTGGTCTATCTTGGAATATGTTCTATGTGCACTCGAGAAGAATGTAAATCCTGCTGTTTATGGGTGGAGTGTTCTGTATATGTCTATTAAGTCCAGGTCCTCCAATGTATTGTTGAGAGCCTTTGTTTCTTTAGTGATTCCCCGTCTAGATGTTCTGTCTAATGATGATAATGGTGTGTTAAAATCCCCTGCTATAATTGTAGAGGCATTTATTTCTCCACTTAGCTTTTCCAGGGTTTGCTTCATGTATTTTGAGGCACCCCGATTAGGTGCATAAATGTTTATGATTGTTCTCTCTTCTTGAGAGATTACCCATTTTACTAATATATAGTGTCCATCTTTGTCTCTTATGATAGTTTTGCATTTAAAGTCTATTTTGTCTGATATTAGAATAGCTACGCCTGCCCATTTTTGGCTATTGTTAGCTTGTAAAATGATTTTCCAGTCATTCACTTTAAGCCTCCTTGAATCCCTGAGTCGAAGGTGTGTTTCTTGTAGACAGCATATAAATGGATCATATTTCCTTAACTATTCTGCCAATCTCTGACCCTTGATATGTGAATTTAGTTATTAACATACAGCGTTATTACTCATAAAGAATTCCTTACTTCAACCATTTTTCTTTGGATAAATGTATGTCATATGTTGTTTCATTTTTATTTTTAGTCTTGTTAGTTGCTTTTAAACTCTCCTCCAACTCTCTCTCACTTGTTTTTTCCTTTCAACTTGTAGAACTTCCCTTAGAGTTTCCTGAAGTGCAGGGTTCTAATTGACATACTCTCTTAATTTCTGTTTATCTGTGAATATTTTAAACTCTCCATCATTTCTGAATGCCAGTTTTGCTGGGTAGAGAATT
>JAQZBX010077515.1:0-14262 GCA_029593785.1 Cabassous unicinctus | reverse complement strand
TACCTAAACCTTAAGGCATTTCCCTTTTCCCTCCCCTTTCCCTGTTTATAAAAGAGTTGATTGTAACCCGCGCGGCAGCATAAGAGAGAAGCTGCAGAGAAGCCATGTTAGCAGAATAAAGAGCACAGTTTTTTGTTTTGTCCGTGTCTTTGTCTCAATCCTTTGCTGGATAGCTCGGAGTCTCCGTTGACTTGTCCCGTGGGCCGGGACAGTTGTTTGTCTTGGTATTCACCCTTCTATTTCCAAATAGCATGCTGCAGTTTCTGCATTTGTCAGTGTTATGAATCATCTATTGACTTCCTATTGGGCTAGAGGAGGATCTGGCAGTCTTACAGGGCAGCACCCTCCCCCTTTCCATTTCACCCCGTCCTCCCAACATAGGATTTCAGGAATTAACCCGCTAGCCAGAGTTGACATTATTACGACTAGGTAAATATTGATCACGTTGAGGCAGGGAGGCACTTTCGTCTCCTCATTTCTTACACAAGTTTTTTGTTTTTCCTGGAGTTAGTAATCGCCATGATTTTCCCACTTCATTTTTAATGTACCCGTCTCTACCTGTGTCCCACATTTGGATCTGTCAAGTGTCTATGATGACACTTTCCCAGCAGCCAAGCACATCAGATGACTGATCAGTTCTGCTGGCTTCCTGGAGACCTTCTTCCCCAGCCCCTCAGCCTTCGCCATCCTTCCCGGACTGGGTGTGCCTTACATCCCAGGCTTCCCCCGCGGGCTTTCCGTGGTGCGGGTCTTATGCCTGGCTCAGAGCAGAGCAGAACAGACTCCCTAACCTCTGACACTCACACTCCAAGAGGCTCTCAGACCGAGACAGACGAGGGGAAGGATGGAAGTCTCCCTGGCAGGGACATTTCCCAAGAAGGAGTTTGTGCTCTGCTCATTTGCTCCCATGGCTCAGAGCATGTAAAACAAAACGTCAGCAATGGCGGGAGGAGGGCGCGTGGTTATTGCTATTCTATGTGAAATGCTGACATGCCAAGCACTGGGCTGAGGACTTCACATCCCCTTCTCTCTGATTTCTTGCAGCACATGCCTGCATTGTAAACTTTCTCTCCACATCACAGATGAGGACACTGAGGCTCAAAGAAGTGCCAGCAAACGAGAGCACAAGGTTGGAGGCATGTGAATTCCTGGGCTAGCAGCCACCAGAGACCCAGCAGTCACCCCCAGAAACCTGCCAGGCTACAGCCCACATTTTGGTAAACTTTTCCTCTGGACCTGCGAATCAGTACCAAGTATTGGATATTCTGTCATTTGCAGATGAAGTGTGGAGGTGGGCAGTTTCTGGAGTTGAGTAACCCATCAGCTCAACCAGGTCAGAGTTTTGGATTAGCTACATCATGCCAGATTCCTCTGACCTTCTCTCCTGGCTGCAAAGTGGCTGTGCACCTCAACCATCACACTCCCACACAATCTGGTCCAAACAGGGAGAAGACGGAGGTGGCTCAAGTAATTGAGCTCCCGCCTACCACATGGGAGGTCCTGGGTTCGGTTCCCAGTCTGCCTGGATAAGACAAGCAAGACAGCAAGCTGGCGCGATGGGCAGGTGCAGCGAGCTGATGCAACAAGATGACGCAATAAGAAGACACAAAGAAGAAAGACAATAAGAGACACAACAAAGCAGGGAGCTGAGGAGGCTCAAGCGATTGAGTGCCTCTCTCCCACATGGGAGGTCCCTGGTTCAGATCCCGCTGCCTTCTGAAGAGAAGACAAGCAGATGCAGAGAGCACACAGCAAATGGACACAGAGAGCAGACAGCGAGCACAAGCAACAAGGGCGGGCGGCGAATGAAAAAAACTCTCAAACAGGGAGAAGAGCAGCTGCAAGGCTCCAGTTTTTGGGGGTAAAGTCCATTTACTTTGTCCATCTGGCCAACAGTTGCCCTTCCAGAAAGTCTCCGTCTCAATGCTGGAAGAACCCTGGAAACTCAGCAGTGTCCCAATCACTCGCAGGCTATGGACCCAGTTCCCTGCCTCGCCTAGAGCCGTAAAACCCAACCCAGCCCATTCCATCTCTATTGGGAAGTAATGAGTTCCAGAGATTCGGCAAGATAAACGCTATCTCCTTTCCCGACACTCCTGATGGTACAAGGTGGTAGAGCAATTATTTCCATTTTTCAGGTCGGTAAATCGAGGTTCCCAGAGGTTGTAGCCTGTCTGGAACATCAGAGTGGAGACTTTGCTGAGGTCCCCAAAAGGGGACTGCTCTTCAGGACGTGGAAGATGTGATTCCTCTGGCGTGCAGCGGTGGCATTTGGAAATCTCCCTGTCACCACCATCACCACCCCCAGACAAGCCTGGAGACCTGGAGCCGTGCAGACCACCGCAGAGGCCAGCTGCTCACCCCCAGGGGCCCCTCTGTCTGCAGCAAAAGCCCCTGCAGCTGACCCGGTTCAGGGACACGTCGGTGCGCTAGAAGCACGGCTGGCTTTTTCACCCCCGTGTTCTCGTTCTCCCCACACGTGGGTCTCCTTCTGGAGGGGGCCGCTAGTAAAAAGTGCAATTTTACTCCCCCCGCCCCCGGGCTCTTCCTTACAGATCACAGAAGAACCTTTTTCTGCCCATCTGCTTGTACGTCTCCAGAACCTCTCCCTCTTCCTCAGTTTCTCCTAAATGACTTTTCTCCCAGCAGAAAAAGAGACTCTAGACTCCTACTGTTGCTCATCCATCCATCCCGCCACCCACCCGGCCATCCCTTCATTCATTCAAAAGGTGTTTATTGAGCACCTACTATTTGCCAGGCACTGTGTTTTCGATACTGCTGGGGATTCCGTTGGGAGTAAAATCACGTCCTCGTGCAGTTTTCAGTGGAGATGGGAGATGGACACTAATCAGACAGGGGCACAAATTAGAATTCTAGCTCTGATGGTGACGAGGCGGGAGCACTGTGGGGTCATGGAGGAGAGTAATAGGAGAGCTGGCTGGGGCCCGGGAAGGCTCCCCTGAGAAAGTGACCTTTGAACTGACAGGCGCAGTGTGAGGGCCTGAAGGAGGGCACCCGGGACGGGAGCAGAGGTGTGAGGGAAGAGTCCACGTGGAATGTTCCGGGAACTTAAAGAAGACGGCGCAGAAGGCACGACGAGGCCGCAGCCAGCGACCTGGGTCTTTACCTGGAAGCTCGTAGCAGGTCAGGGAGCGGTCTGAAGCCAAGGAGGACCGAGAGCCATTTTTTTTCTTCTTAGTTTGGAAAAGCATCTCGGGTTTTCGAATGGAGACGAGAGTGGCAGGGAGCAAGCATGGCTGAGACGTAACGGTCAGCAGGGCCCAGGTGAGAGAAGCCAGTGGGGGGCAAGAGCCTGTGGAAGGAAGTGTTGGTAGGCTCTGGCGATGGACTGGATTTGAGGTGTGAGGGCGGGGTGTCCAGAATGCATGTTGGTGCCACTTGCTAGGACGGGGAAATCCGTGGAAGGCGGCTCGCAGCAGGAGGGTGTGAAGAGCACAGCTCGGTCCTTGAGGGCCTGGATTCAAGGTGATTCTGAGCCCCAGGAGCGGAGGCTGCGGCTGAGGGCGCTGGCCCGAGCGGCCGGGCCTGGAGGCCAGGTCGGTGAGATGTCCACTTGGAAATCACAGGCATGTGGACTGCTGGCACGTGCTTCCTGTGCAGCTGCCACGCGCCTAGCAAGGCCGAGGTGATGACGGCCCAGTGAGGGACAAAAGGACGTTTAATTGAGAAATGTATGTGTTTATTCATCTGTGTTTACTTTTTAGTTTTTAATTGTTTATATTTACAATTATTAAATGTACAAAATAAAGTAAAAAAAAAAAAAAAAAGGACAGGCGGAGACATCAAGCCACGTCTCCTTTC
Organism: Cabassous unicinctus; assembly: GCA_029593785.1. Taxonomy (NCBI): domain Eukaryota; kingdom Metazoa; phylum Chordata; class Mammalia; order Cingulata; family Chlamyphoridae; genus Cabassous; species Cabassous unicinctus. The sequence goes on along the minus strand of JAQZBX010077515.1, from coordinate 10,440 downwards.
CTCAGGCCTCCTCAGGGAACTTGCTGGCAGCCACGTGGGGCAAGGCGTGTGGGAGCTGGAAAGACAAGTAAGAGGAAACCCGGAGCGCGCAGGAGCCGGAAGCAGAGCTCCGTGTGTGCCCCGCAAGGCGCCCGGGCCTCGGCCGGCTGGGGGTCGGGGCCGCGCCCCCTCCCGCCTGCCTCCTCCGACTGCAGCAGCAGATCCCGGCGTCCTTCCCTGGCTGGTGCGCCTCCCCAGCGTTCCTTCCCTGCCCCTCTCCTTCCTGGTCGACGGGAGGGCCCAGGACCGACCGACAGTGAAACCCAAAGCCCGCGGTGCGGAGCTTCAATCCCAGCTCCTTTAGAGGGAAGAGAGGAGCCCAGGCGAGTGAAGGAGCCTCAGCACGCCCCTCGGCAGCCACGCCCTGCCACCTTCTGAACTGCTCTGGGGCCACCCGTGTCCTCCAGGCCACCCCCCAGGCCACCCCCCAGGCCCCCACAGGGTTCCGTGAGGACGTGCTCCCACCTCCTGTGTACTTCTCTGCTGCGTTGCTCGTGAGATCAGTCGTCAGCCAACAAGCAAGGTTCTGCCCTTGGCACCTTCTCTGTTGCCACGAGGGACTCCCCTGGGCAGTGTGCTGGGGGCCAGAGCATGACTGTTTTGGTCCACTGAACCTCTCCCCAGGCCAAGTCTCTGTTGCCTTATCTGGACTCACAGGGTTGGACTGAGGGTTAAATGAGGTGCTATGTGTCAAGGCATGGGGCATGTGCTTTAAAAAGCGGCAATGAATTTAACATCTCTTAAACTAAACCAGTTCTCTTTCCTCCACTTCAGACATTAATGGAGCTAACAAACTTCAGTAATGTCAGACTTTATCTCCCTTGGAATTACCTTTCAAAGTTATACCCTTATCAGGAATGTCTTCAGTATATGTAATAGAAACCCCAATTTACAGGGGGTTTATTAGCTATGATTAATTTTTCTTGAATAAGAAGATCAGAGGAGGTTGGTTGTAGTAATTGATTCAGCTGCTCAACAAGGCCATTGTGGATCCATGTTCTGTCTTTCTGCTCTGTCATCTTTAGTGTGTGGGCCTTTATCCCATAGGCAGTTGACTCACGGGCATAATGTGGCTGCCACAGTGCCAGGCTTCACATCTGCATCCAAAGCAAGATAGATGAAGTAAGGGGCAGTGTAAGCAGCATCTGTCTTTTCATCAGGAAAATCCAAATATTTCCCAAGAGCCCCCAAGAGGCTCCTGCGTATATTGCATTGGTCAGAACGTGTCATGTGCCACTGTCACTATAAGAGAGGCTGTAAAGTATTTTTATTCTACCACCTCTACGCTGAAGATTGGCATGGGAGAAGAGGACTGCGATTGGTGTGTTAACCAACCAACAGTGTCTGATAGTGCCCTTTCTTTCTGTCTGTTATAAATTTTTAAAAGTCAGGAAATCATACCTATAAATAGATGGTAGGTAGGTAGGTAGGTAGATTTAGAAATAGAGATATGCTATAATGATATATATTTGTATAGACATGTATTTATATTTACATACATATACACATAAATACATACATATATAATAAGGTCAGGTGTATTGAGAATTACACTTTCTTTTTCTTTTTTTTAAAGAAAATTTTCTTTTAAGAAAAAATCAAAGTATTTTTATTTTTAACAAAGAGGAAATTTTCCTTTTCTTTGTTAATGAAAGCCTGCGTGTCCCAGGATTTTAATGGACACTAGGGCCATAACTGTCCCCATTTCATATCTAGGGATAATGATACCCTGTTGCTTAGTTGGTAGAGCTGGATTTGGCCTTACACCTCTGTGATTTCAAAACCAGAAGAATGGGGAAGTGGATGTGGCTCAAACAGCTGGGCACCCGCCTACCACATGGAAGGTCCTGGGTTTGGGTCCCTGGTGCCTCCTAAAGAAGACGAGCAAGACAGCGAGCTGACGTGATGGGCTATTGCGGCGAGCTGACGCAACAAAATGACACAACAAAGAGAGACAACGAGGAAACACAATGAGAGACACAACAAGCAAGGAGCAGAGGTGCTTCAAGTGATTGGGCACCTCCCTCCCACATGGGAGGTCCTGGGTTCGGTTCCCGGTGCCTCCTAAAAAGACTACGAGCAGACACAGAGCACACAATGAACAGACACAGAGAGCAGACGGTGAACGCAAACAATGAGGGAGGGGGAATAAATAAATAAAATAAATCTTTTAAAACAAACACAAAAAACCGGAGGAATGCGGAATCCAGAAGAAGGATTCCCCAGAGGAGCATGTGTGACCCTGAGGAGAGCCCCTGAAGCTCCACAGGGAGGCTCACCCCGCCCAGAGGAAGGGAAGGTGCTGTGGAGACACAGGATGCAGGTCCGTGCGGAGCAAACTGGGGTGCTGCCGAGGGGGGCCCCCGAGAGCATTTCCCCCAGCCTCTCTCTGCCGGCCTCTCTCCAGGGCTTTTCCAGAGTTGTGCGGAGCCCTTGGGGTTCTCTGAGTCCGTGAGTGCAGGAGGTGCCTCCTCTCAGGCGCCCTGGAGCTTTCCTCCCGGGTAGGCTATGATGCTTCCCTGCCGGCCAGACCTGCTGAGCCACAACGTGAGCCCACACTCACTCCCACAGAACCCCAAACGCGGCCACAGGCTCTGCGCTCAAGCGCACGGTGCGTCCTGGTGTGGCGCCTGGACTGGGGAATAACGTCACCACAAGGAATGGTGCTGGGCAGTCAGCAAATCTGCCTGTGGGCTGTATGTCACATAAAAGTATTGCAGCAATGGTAAATTCCCAAATTTTACCCTTGAGTTGTGCTCAGCTAAGAGATGATGCAGTTCTTGAGAATCTGGCCTGTCCCACGCCCGCATTCTCTCGTTGGGGTTCTGCTCTGCACTGCCACGCCCTGCTCTGCAGAGACCCCCGCCACCCCCAGAGCGCACCGGGCCCTGACCGAGGGGTCCGCGCAGGCTTGGCCTGTGCAGTGCCCGTGCAGCCAGGCCCACCCGCGGAGAAGCCCCCGTGAGCACAGACCTGCGGGCAGCACGTCCTGCTGGAGCCGCCCGGGCCGCCGGGAAGGTGACGGAGGGAGCGCTGCTGCTGTGCTGGTTACCTCCAGCAGAGAAAAGCCTCAAGTGGAAAGGGTGACCCAGCTGCACGGCCGGCTCCTGAGCGGATTTGTTTACTGGGAAAGAGGAAGTTCAAGCTCTGGGTGTCCTGAGGGGGCTCAGGAAGTTTTGGTTCCACTGAAAAAAAAATTAAAATTTATGCCAAGAACAGAAAACATACCTTTTTCTTAAAAAAAGTACTGCCTCCACTAAAAGTGTTTTGGTGTTTGTGCTTCTGTAAACTCAATAGCTTTAACTTCCAAAAAGATTTAGTTTTCTTATCATCAAGGAAAGGGCACCTTTGATGAGATCACATAGAAACTTTCTTAGGTTTTTCTGCTAATTGATTGTGTATGTAAATCTGCTTCGTGATGCCATTATACAGTTTCTTTTTCGGTTCATTTTATGCATAAATGTACATCGGATAGAAAAGATGTATTGTTTCATTCACCGAATGCTACCCCTTTAGCAGCTTATTTTACTTTATTTGCTTTATAAACCATAAATAATACCTTTTATTCAATAAACTTGAATTCTTTCACAGATACAAATTATTGCACGAACTGAACTAAAAGATAATAAAAAAGAAAGATTAAAGCTAAAAAAAGAAAAAGGAGAGAGAGAGATTCTTAAGATCCACTGAAGACGTGAAGTGTTTAGAGATTTAGGGTCGTGGGCTCTGCAACTTAATCTCCAACGTTCAGCAAAAATAAAAATAGGAATAATAATGTGTATATTTCATAAGGCTCTTCCTTATATATTGAAAAAGAGAGAAAGAAATGTTAACAATGGGCGAATCTAATTGAAAGATATATTGAACTATTCTTACAACTTTTTAGTAGGTCTGAGATTTTTCTAAAATGAACGTTTTTATTTTAAACAGGGTCTAAGCTGGGTTGAACACGTTGCTTTGATGTAGCAGGCATGCTGGAACACACAGGAGAAAAAGGATGAAGCGGGGCAATCACTTTCAAGCTCTGCGACGGTGCTGCCTCCGCTTCTCAGTAAAGCAGGGCTCCAAACAGATCCTTGGATCCTGCCCAGATAATTTCAAAATCACACGCAAAGTTCTCAAAACCTGCAAGTCTCAGAAGAATTGCTAATGGGTTCGTCTGCTAGCAGCTACCTTGACCTTTGGCTTGGACTTTCCCTCTTTCTCAGATGGCAGTCCACTCGGCCTTTCAGGGGAGACTCGTCAAGGCAGAGCCCGGGGCCCGCACCTTGCCCCTGAGGGCTCCATTACGTTCCCCACGTTCCATTCCCAGGCATTGCCCCACCTACTGCTGCATTAATATTGGATGGCGTGGCAGCGGACCGCGTAGTAAGTGCTTCTAGAAATTGGCCCATCTGAGCCGTGTCTCCCCCGGGCCTTCCTTGAGAGTGCGTCTTCCTGAGCCTGCTGAGCCCACTCTCAGAAGGGGCTCACCCAGACCCTGAGCCCCATTAGCCCGCCTGGGGGGAGCCAGGCGCAGGGCTGGAGCCCAACTCCCACCCGGCACAGTCGACCACCTTGGTGCCGGGGCAAACACCCACCCAATTACGGAGACAGAAAGTGGGGAGATGGTTGATTGCCTTTTATTTTTTTTTTTTTGCATTTATTTATTTATCAACTTTTTAAAAAAGAAGTTTTAGATTCAGAAAAGTTACATCAAAAATATAGGGGACTCCTATATACCCCATCCCCTCCCCCCTCACATCTTCCCCTCTAACAACATCCTTCATTAATGTGGTACATTTGTTACAATTGATGAACACATATTGAAGCATTGCTACTAACCATGCTCTATATTTACATTATGCTTTACACTTTGCACTGCACAATTTTATAGGTTTTGACAAAATGTAAAATGGTCTGTCTCCATCAATGCAATGTCATGCAGAACTATTCCAATGCCCTGAAAGTGCCCCATGCTCCACTATCCTTCCCTCCCCCTCCCCTCAGAACTTCTGGTGACCACTATCTTTATATCAATGCTACAGGTTCTTCCGTTACTGCAATAACAATAAGTCTACTTTGGTCCATGGTTTTTTCCCCTCTTATGTTTGTTCATTCCTCAATCTTGATGACTTGGGGATGGTGATGCCTGCTCTGCTTCAGATTGAGAAGGGGCTTAGATACCATGGGGCAGATGGAAGGAACTGCCTTGCTTGCAGTGGTGACACTCCCTGTTTTTAGGGATGGGCGTTGTCCTTCATCATCCTTTTGTTCGTTGTCCTGGGTGAGTCTGATGGACTGGAGAGTAGGTGTTGGCTGCAGCTCTGCTGAGATCCGGGGCTCAACCAGCATATGAACAGACCAAAGATTTAAGTCTCTGGGACACAGGTTTAACAGGTATAGTGCTAATTATAGGTTTAAACAAAAGGGGTAGAAGAGCCATGTGTAGAGAAATTATAAATGAATCTAATTTTGTTATAATGGGGAAATAAGTTAAGATATATTCCAAGGTAAGGCCTCCAACGGGGTGCTGAATTCATAGGGTCATCTGCCCTGCCTAGGCCACAAGATGATGCGTTTGTATGTCAATGGACTCTGACATAAAAAAACCAGCCAATGTAATCCTCCACATGAACATAATAAAGGACAAAACCCACATAAACACGAAATAGATGCAGAAAAAACATTTGACAAAATCCAACATACTTTCATGTTAAAAGCTCTCAACAAACTAGAAATATAAAGGAACTTCCTCAACCTGATAAAGGGCATCTACAAAATTCCCGCATCTAACATCATACTTAAATAATGACCAGCTGAGAGCTTCCTCCCTAAGATCATTCCCTCCTTCTATTCAGCATTCTACTGGAGGTTCTAGCCAGGGCAATTAGGCAAAAAAGAAAGGAAGAAAGGAAGAGAGAGAGAGAGAGAGAGAAATAGAAGGTAACCAGATTGGGAAAGAAGTAAAAATATTTTTATTTGCAGATAGCACGATGTTGTATATGGAAAATTCTAAGAAAATCACTCCCTAAAAAACTATTAGACCTAATAAATGAGTTCAGCAAAGTTGCAGGATTCAAGGTCAATATAAAAAAAAATGTATATTTCTATACACTAGCAATGAACAATATGAAAATAAAATTAATAAAATGAAACATTTTCATTTATGATAGAATAAAAAAGAACAAAATTCTTAGGAATAAATTTAACAAAAGAAGTAGACTTATGCACTGAAAACTACAAAACATTGTTGAAAGACATTAAAGATGAACTAGATAAGTGGAAAGACACCCCATGTTCATGGATTGGTCAGATGAAAATACTCCCCAAATGGATCTACAGATTAAATACAATCTTTTTTTTTTTTTTAACAAATCAATTTTATTGATATATATTAATAAAGCATACAATTCATCCAGAATGTACAATCAGTAGTATTTCGTATAATCACATGGTTGTGCAAAGTTGTCCCTAGGCACGTGGTAATATTTCGTTCTTAACTTTTTTAAAGAAACATATAAAATCGTGTTGTTTTCTTGACAGCCTTTAATTGTTTGTTACTTCATGCATAACAAACAACTGATTTTTTAATAACTTCATTTTTTATTTTTGGGAAGGGTTACATGTTCTGCTTTAATGTGTCTTTGTATCCCAAAGATTTTTAAAAAATTAAGACATAATTCATCATATACATTAAAACAGGTCCACTATTCCTTATCTGTAATTCTGAAATCATATCGCTGTAGCAGCTACTTTTTAAAATGATTATTTAGAAGCAAAACCTTACTGACTCATTTATTAGTAAAATCTAATGTGAATTGGATATTTTTATGTTTTGTAAAAGAGCTATTAATGTGTTTAATTTCACAGCACTGCTGTATACCCTGCAGATATCTCTATGATATGCACTATATTACCATAAAAAACTGGGATATTTAACTTTATATAATCCAACACTAAATACAATCTTTATCAAAATTCCAGATGCCTAGAAATTGACAAGGTGATCCTAAAATTCATGTGGAAATTCAAGGAACCCAGGATAGCCAACACGATCTTGAAAAAAAGAGCAAAGATAGAAGACTTTTACTTCTCGATTTCAAAACTTCCTAAAAAGCTACAGTGACCAAGACTGTGTACTTTCAAAAGCATAGACATAGACATCAATGGAACAGAATTGAGAGTCCAGAAGTAAACCCTCACATTTTCAGTGAATTGAATTTCAACAAGGATGCCAAGACAACTCAATGGGGAAAGAAGAGTCTTTTCAACAAATGGTGCTGGATATCTACATGCAAAAGAATGTATTTAGGGAAGCGGATGTGGCTCAATTGATAGGGCTCCCGTTTACCAAATGGGACGCCCGGGGTTCGTTTCCCGGGGCCTCCTGGTGAAGGCAAGCCAGCCGGCACGGCTCAGTGAGCTGATGCAGCAGAACGACCCAACAAAGGGAGACAAGCAGACACAGAAAAACACACAGCAAATGGACATAGTGAGCACAAGCAGCGGGGACGGGGAGATAAATAAATAAATAAAAAATCTTTAAAAAAAAAAAAAAAGAATGTATTTAGGCCCCTACTTCATATCATATACAAAAATTAACAACAATGGAACAAAGACCTAAATGGAAGACCTAAAACTGTAAAACTCTTAAAAGAAAACATAGGTATAAATTTTCACAATCTTTGATGGGGCACTGGTTTCTTAGATATGACAAAGGCAACCAAAAGAATAAAGTAGGTGAATTGAACTTCATCAAACTTAAAAATCTTTGTGCTTCAGAGAACCTCATAAAGGAAGTAAAAAGACAACCTACACAATGGGAGAAAATTTTTGCAAATTATATATCTAATAAGGGATGTGCATCCAGAATATATAAGGAACTTTTGAAACTCAACAATAAAAAGACAAATAACCCATATTTTTAAAATGGGCAAAGGATCTAAATAGATATATCTCCAAGAATGATATACAAACAGACGATAAGCACGTGAAAAGATGCCCAACATTACTAATGATTAGGCAAATTCCAATAAAAAAACGCAATGAAATACCACTTCATACCTACTAGGCGACCTTTATTCAGAAAGATGGGCAATAACAAGTGTTGGTAAGGTTGAGGAGAAATTGGACCCTTGTGCATTGCTGGTAGGAATGTAAAATGGTACAGCCATTGTGGGAGACAGTTTGGCAGTTACTCAAAAAATTAAACAGTTACTATATGACCCACCAATTCCACTTCAAGATATATGACCAAGAGAATTGAAAACATATGTTCACTCCAAAACTGGTACAGAAATGTTTATAGCAGGTTTACTCAAAATAGCCAAAAAGTGGAAACAATCCAAATGTCCATCGACCGTCAACTGATGAATGGATAAATAAAATGTGGTGTATCCACACAATGGAATATTAATCAATCATAAAAAGGAATAAAGTGCTGATATATGCTACAATATGGATCAACCTTGTAAACATTATGCTAAGGGAAAGAAGCCAGACCCAAAAGGTCACATATTGTATGACTCCATTTATATGAAATACGCAGAATAGGCAAAGTCATAGACATGCAGTTGCTGGGGAATGGGGGAATGTGGGAATGTGGATTGACTGCTAACAGGTATGAGGTTTCTTTTGGGGGTAATGAAAATTTTCTGGAATTAGATAATGGTGATAGTTGCATTACTTTGTAAATATACTAAGAACCACTGAATTGTACACTTTAAAATAGTATGTGAATTTATTTATGTCAATAAAAGCTTTTTGTAAAAATCTCAATGGACAAGTTCATATAGGGGAAGAGAGAATGAATAGGTAGAGCTGAGGAAATCACCCAGAATGAAACACAGAAAGATAAAGGGATGGAAAATATGAAAGAAAAGTTAAGAAATAGGAATAAAAGAGGGAGTAGGCCAATATATCTTCCAGAAAGAGAATGCAGAAAGAATGAGGAAGAATCATATTCAAAGAGATAAAAAAATTAATGGACATGTGTTCTCAGATAGAAGGAGAACACTGTATCTCAAACAGGTTAAATTAAAACAAATTCATATCTTGATATAATGTGATAAAATAGTGTATGTAAAAGACAAACAAAATATCTTAAAATTTACTAGAGTTAAAGGAAAGATTGCCATGAAGGGTATGACTGTTCTTTTGGAAGCAGACTTCTTATGAGCTACCACAGAGGCTTAAAGACAAAGGAATACATTCAAAATGCTGAAGGAAAATAACTCTCCAGCCAGATTTCTACACCCAGCTAAACTATTACCCAAGAGTACCAGTAAAATTATAAATGCATGCTGAAAGAACAATGAAAGCAAGAAAAAAATTGAATCTTAAATTGAAGAATTGTTGAGGAGCAATGGAAAATCAATTTACATCTTTGTAAATCTAGACAAGTGTTTCTAAACTTGACCTGTTGGTGATTCCTTTGGGGTGACAAACTGCTCTACTTCATTTACACCTGTAAGAAGAATCTGGGTATGCTTTTCACTGGTTTTATTTGTGGCCCATCTATGTTATGAGACCTCTTTTTTTGCAAAAGATGTTAGTTTCTTTCCTCTTCGGTTTGTGGGGGTGGGGGTGGGTGGAATGGGGGTATCTATCCTGGACCCTAAGCTCCATGATGGCCACTGTACCTCTGCATCCTCCATTCAAGGATCTGGAAGTTTCTATGCGCTACATTCGTTTTTGTTGAATGAATGAATGAACTTGATCAATATATACAATCTTGGATTTGTTTGCTGTTTATTTAATCAATCCTTGTTTCCTTCATCCTGCTCCAGTGGACACCCTCCTCCCCTCATTAGGTTCCCACACCTCAGTCCAGCTGCCCCTCCGTGGGAAACACCCTCTTCATTCTATACCAGCTCTGACTCCCCTAGCCTGCCCCCCTCTCGCATCACCCACCCCCCATCGTCTGGCTGACCCCCCATCGTCTTCCTCACCCAACTTGGGCCATGACACTGCTCTCTGGGCCATTCAGGCTTCCCCTGGCATGGATGCTCACCTTGTTCTGCCTACCTAATGATTTTAAGACTAAATTGTTCAGGAAAGGAAAAAGAAAGGGAAGTGAATGGAGAAGTGAATGAGGATGAGCTCTTTGTTGTTTTTTAATCAATCCTTTTTTTTTTTTAAGATTTATTTATTTATTTATTTATTTTATCCCCCCCCCTTGCTGCTTGTGCTGCTGTGTCCATTCACTGTGTGTTTTCTCCGTGTCTGCTTATCTCCCCCTTGCTGTGAGGTCCCGCTGCATCAGCCTACTGCGCTGCGCGGGCCAGCTGGCCTGGGGGGCCTCCCATATGGTAAACGGGGGCTCTATCGATTGAGCCACACCCGCTTCCCTATTTATTTATTTTTTTAAAAAAGATACTTAGATTACATAAATGTTACACAAAAAAATATAGGGATTCC
>JAQZBX010077514.1:0-14264 GCA_029593785.1 Cabassous unicinctus | reverse complement strand
AAACTTCCTCAGCTTTTGTTTATCTGAGAATGTCATAATCTCTCCATTTTTGAAAGAAAGTATTTCCAGATATAAAATTCCTTGCTGGTAATTATTTTATTTCAGCGCTAATTATTTCAACCCACTGCCTTCTTGCCTCCATGGTTTCCTATGAGTAATCAGCACTCAAAATATTTGGGACCCCTTGTTCACAATGTGTTGTTTTTTCTCTTGCAGCTATCAGAGCTCTCTCCTTGTCTTTTGCATTCAACAGTTTGATGAGGATGTGAGGGGACACATTTCTCCTCATGTTTACATTGTTTGCTGTTCCCCTGGCTTCTTAGATATGCATATTCATGTCTTTTGCTAAGTTTGGGAAGCTTTCTGTCATTATTTCTTTGAATATTCCTTTTGCCTCTTTCCTTTTACTTTTACTCCTGGGAATTTCGTAATGTGCATATTGGTACACTTGATGCTATCCCACAGGACTCTTAGGCTATTTTGACTTTTTATAATTCATTTTTCTCACTGCTCCTCAGCCTCACTCATTTCAATTTTCTTGTCTTCCAATTCATGGATTCTTTCTTGACCAGCTTCAATCTGCTGTTGAGACACTCCTGGGAAATTTTCGTTTAGTTATTTTGGTCTTCAGCTCTAGTAGTTCTGTTTGGTTCTTTGCAAACTTTTTATCTATATATTATTATCCTTATATTGGTCATTCATTGTTTTCCTGATATCCTTTAGTTCTTTCTCTGTATTTTCTTTCATCTCCTTGAACATATTGAATATCAGTTTTTAAAAGTCTTTGTCTGGTATGTCCAGACAAGACTGGTTTTCATTGCTGTTTCTTGGATTATTTTTTCCTTTTCCTTAGGAGTCCCTCTGTTTACAGACATTTGAATTCCCCCTCAACTTTCCAGGAGACAGACCTTCTTCCTGTTCCAGGTGTTCCACTGTAGGATTTAAAGAGTTAACTCTTTGCCCCAGGCAGACTGCCTCAAGTTTTTAAAAAACTGCTCTAATTGTCTCAAGGTGCTTTTGCCTGTAGGACAAATTCTGGGAGGAGGGACAAGCTGGGCAGGAGTTTCCGAAGTAAGTCTTCCAGCCAGATCAAACCCAGGAACCACAAAACCAACACCAGCCAGAGTAGCCTTCTGGGTAAAGGATTAGGTAATGGCCAGAAAGTATGCCAGGAGCTTCTTCCTTGTTCCCCAAAGCTGTACTTTCTTGATTTGGCACCTTTCTAGAAAATGCATTCCAACTGTCTTCTGCAGCTCTGCAGAAGCATTCTTTCTTTAAGTCTCCTTTGCCACTTTTGTTGGGGAAGGGGAGGCACTGGAACAATTGAAAGCAGGGACTCAATCAGATTTTTGCACACCAGTGCACACCAGTGTTCTTAGTGACATTATTCACAATTGCTAAATGATGGAAGGACCCCAAGTGTATATTAACTGATCAATGGATAGACAATATGTGGTATATACATAAAATGGAATATTATTCAGCTACAAAAGGGAATGAAGTTCTGATACATGCCACAACATGGATGGACTTTGAAGACATCATATTGAGTGGAAAAAAAAAAAAACAGACACAAAAGGCAAATAATGCATATCATTGATATGAAATAAGTAAAATAAACTCATTGAACCAGAATCTAGAATGTAGATTCCATGGTGGAGGTAGAGAATAGGGAGCCAATGATTTAAATGTTCAGAATTTCTATTTGGGATGGTGGGTAAGTTTGGTAATGGATGGTGATGATTTTAGTACAACATTGTGAACATAATTAACATTACTGAGTTATATATTTGAATGTAGTTGAAAGTGGAAATGTTAGGTTGTATATATGATAATAGAATAAAAGAGCAAAAATTCAAGACACAAATAAATATATAATGCCCATCATATATATAGTTCAAAAACAGGAAAAACTATGCAATATTGTACAGGTGCTTTAAAGGTGGTAAAAAAAGAATGCAATTCCTACCATGTCAGTTTTATGGTAATTCCTAGGAAAAGTAAAACATTGTCCATTGGGATGAATTTGAGATACTGGCAATATTTTCAATTATATGGGTTTAATATATATAGGTTTAATATATATATATATATATGGGCTTAATATATAGTTTAATGGGTATGGAGTTTATATTTGCTTTATAATTACTGTTTAAATTAGCCATTTTTGTTCTATGCAATTTTCTGTATGCATATAATGTTTATGAAAGAAAAAAATGGTTAAAAAAATGATGCAGTGTCTGAGGAAAACAGTTTGGTGTGTATATATATATATGTGTGTGTGTGTGTGTGTGTGTAATGGAATAATATTCAGTCAACAAGGGAATAAAACTCTCATATATGCCACAACATGGATGAATGAAACTATTATTTTTAATATAATAACCAGACACAAAGGACAGATATTCTATGATTCCACTTACATGAATATCCAGAATAAACTAAAACATAAAGGGAGAGAGGTAATTAGAGGTTATCAGTATGTGTGACAGTGAGGAATGGAGAGGTATTTTTTAATGGGTATCAAGTTTGTGTTTGATGTGATGAAAAATTTTGATAATGGTTGATAGTGATGGTAGCATAACTTTATGAATTTAATACTTCTGAATTGTGCACTTAGTTTTTATTGTATTCATTCTGTTTCCTTTTTTTTTTTGCCCTATTTCCTTCAAGTTTTCAACATCCTTGGGTTTTCAAGAGTACTCTTCAAAATATGGAGAAATATCCCAGGAAAACCACAGATTAAAGAGTTACATGGAAGCTGCCTTATCCTATCACCTTTACATAAAATATTTGGGGTTCATTCAAACATACAGAGGAATTTCTATATTTTGTACATCATATATTTTCTGAGAAAATGTTATTATGCCATGCAATAATGAATATATTTTTCCCTAAAACTCTAATGACAAGGTTTACTTATTATATATATTTAACATGTTTCAGGTTAGAAAAAAAGTCATTATATCAAATAGGACTTGCCTGAAAAGTGAAATAAATTTTCAAGAGACACTGTGGTATATGAAGCAAGTCTAAGTTTTTTACCACCTCCATGGTCCCATGATTTTCCTGATCACGATCAACTCTACTGGATTCCTGCATGAGATTCATAGTCTATTCCCCTGCTTCCAACATCAATCCATATATTCTATTTGCAACACAGCAGCCAAAGACATATTTTAAAGTAAGTCATACAATAACATCAAAACTCTCCATTGGCTTTACATCTCATTCAGAATAAAATCTAAAATCCTTAAAATAGCCAATAGAGATTTTGGGGATGTTAAATGTTAACTTAGAAGTTAAGACTTAAAATGTACCGAGTTCTTATTTGGAAAAACGGAAATGTTTTGTTAATGGATGGTGGTGATGGGAGCACAATACTGTGAATGTAATTAATAACTCTTAAATAAATAATTGAGTGTGGTTAAAAGAGGAAATGTTAGGTTGTATACATGGCAATAGAATATTTTTTATTTAAAAAATCCATGGGCCTATACTACACAAACAGTGAACCCTAAGTGAAATCATGGACTATAGCTAAGAGTACAATTTTTAAAATGTGTTTCATCAATGGTGACAAATGTACCACACTAATGCAGGGTGATGATAGTGGGGTGGTATATGGAAATCCTGTATTTTATTCATTATTGTTTATAATACAACAACTTCTCTAAGAAAAAATGGCAAGTCCAACCTGACTCCACTTCTCCTCTGCACTCCATCTCACCCTAAGCTCTCAATTTCTAATTGGGGTCCCTCCACAATGTTTTTTATCTTTTCCATATACATGCCAGGAATGATCCTCTCCTCAGTCTTATATGATTGGAATACTTTTCCTCATATATTTGCAGGACTAATTCCTTGACCTCCTTCAAGTGTTTTGTCTATCATCCCTGTCTTGTTTGGCAAAGGAATAGAGACACAAAGTAACAGAAATCTGTTCACTTTTATAATGGGGATTTTTTTTAGGTAAAAGCTTACATTTCCAAGCATGAAAAGCCCAATTCAAGGCACCATAAGAGATGCTTTCTCAACAAAGTCAGCTGCCATGTATTGAAGAAATTTTGTCGGTGATCTCTGCCTGGTCTCTCCTTCCCCTCTGGGCTTCCGCTCTCAGACCCAGCTGCTCTGCTCTTTTCCCAAATTTAGCTGTAAGCTATCAGGTTAATGTCTAATCTCTCCTGAGAGCCTCAGCAGTTTTAGCCTTCTTTCTGTCACATGCAGGATCAAAAATGAGAGCTCTCCCTGTGTCTGAGTGAGTGTCCATTTACATCAGACCCAGCAAGGGGTAGGGGACTCAACCTGAGTCACACCCACTGATGTAGTCTAATCAAAAGCCCTAAAGCAAGGGTTCTTAACAAGGGGTCAATGAGATTAAATTTAAATTCAAAAAATACATTATTCTTGTGCGGACATGTTGGTGCAGGTGTGATATATTTATTAAATAATAAACAGTATAATGTGGACTTAGTAAGGGGTCTGTGGCTTTCACTTGACTGGCAAAGGGGTCTGTAGAACAACAAGGTTAAGAAACCCTGTCCTAAAGCAATCTTATGAAATAACCTAATTAAAGGCTCCTCAGCTGAATTTAATGCAATCAAAGTGTATCACACCTAGAGGAATAGGTTAGTTTACAAACATAATCTTTATCTTTTTGGGATGCACAAAATAATCTCAAACTGCCACATTCCCTTCTTAATGAGGGCTTCCCTGGAAATCCCATTAAAATTACACCCCCTTCCCAAAATACTATTCTTGTAATTCCTGTAATTTTGCTCATTTTTCACAACATTGATAATACACTCCTATTATGTAATGGTTATTTTTAAAAATTATTATAATACCATCCTGAAAAATACTATAGCATAAATTATGATGTTTGTTGCTTATTAAATGCTTCTAACTGCTGGAATCAAAATTCCACATAGGAAGAAGTTTATGATTTTATTTAAACTTGACACATCACAGGTTCCAATAAGTATATGTAGAATAAAGGAATAGAGAATTTGAATGAGAGCATTTCAAGACCTGAGAATACTTGTCAGAGATGAAGGTAAAGATTTAACAAATGCTAGACATATGAATATTAGATAAAAGTCTATTTAATGAAGTTAGAGGTCTGAGTCCCTCTCCCTCATGCTACACCCAGAATACTAATTGGCCAAAAACCACCCTTCAGTGTATACTGGAGGATTCTCTCCTGGAGAAATATCTTTAGGGAAATATTTCCCCAACTTGAGTGTTCTATGACAAAATGGCCAGTTCACCTTTTCATCAGATAAGAATGAAGCTTCAAAATTTCTCAACAATTGTTAAATATGAGTGGACCAGCATATATTTGAGAGAATTCTCTAAAATGAAAGATAGAGTGCGAAATCAAACACACAGGATTTTAAAAAAGAACTCACAGTAAACACAGACAATTCATGAGCAGTGGAAGACATTCCCCCTAAAATAAAGATTTAATATCATCAAAGGGAGAACAAATGATACTGTATTCATAAAACAAGACAAAGATGCTATAAGAAACTATCTTAGAAGGAAAAATAGTTACTAAACTTTAAAAAATGAAAGCTGAAAAAATATTCAATATAAATGTCTAAAGATAAATGGAGCATGAGTCAAAGTAAAAGGAAATTAATAAAAGTGGAAAAGAGATAAGAAAACTGAAAAATCAGTTCAGATGGTTAAAGATCTATTGATATAAGTTCCAAAATACCCTATATTTATGGTTTACATTATGGAAAAAGCCACTTCCAATTCCAATTTCTCTTTTAGTTGGAGAAACTCGGTGAACTAGGATTCAGTAAAAAAGTGACACAAATTTATTATGAATTCAATGCAATAAAAGTTTGCTTCTTATTCAATTAACAGTCTAGTTTGTTTCCAGATCAGCAGGAGTGGGGACAGACATCAACTGATGCATTAATTCAGTCCTCAGGTTGATATAAATTCTGTATATGCAAAAAACATAAGTCATCCAGAAAAGATCATAATATTAAGGGAAAACCTGGAAATTTTTTATGGGACAGGCTTGAAAGTGTCACTGATCATTCCACTTACATTCAATTAGCTATCTCTTAATCATGGACCTAACTATTAAGGAGGCTGGGAAATATATATTCACAGAAAAGAAAAACAGATTTTTATTGCAGCTGCTTGCACATTTCTATTCCTTGCTGTAAGTAGACCAAACAAGCATTCCTTTGGATGCCCTAGTATGTCTCTGTTCTTGCTTTGTTAGCTCTTTCATCTCAGTATCATTTAGTAATTCAGCTTCATAGATCCTGATAGTAGAGAGGAAGGTGAAGACTCCACAATGTTCTCTACTATAGCCATTACCAAAGCACCCTAAATAATGCTGTTAATTCAACCCATTCTGACCCACTTGGGGGAAATGGCCAAAACACTAAAAAGGAATAAAACAAGCAAAACCAAGAACTTAGAAATCATACTCTCCACTTGGAAAACCATATTTTTTTTAGTTTTTAAAAAAAGATTTATTTCTTCCTCCCCTCTCGTTGTATTGCACTCACTGTGTGTCTTTTTTGTAACATTTATATAATCTAAGTATCTTTTAAAAAATAAAAAATATTTAAAAAATGAAAAAATAAAGAGAAGATGACACACTTAGAAGAACACATAGAGAGCAGACAGTGAGCAAAACCATAATTTGAGCACCCGATAAATTCTATTACCTAAAGTTCTACAATACACCCTGGACATGCCCATATGTCCCATCCCCTCATTACAAACTTAGTTTAAACCACCATAATTTATTTTATGGAACAATAGCCTAATAAACTATCTACCTATTTCCATTTTTACCTCCAGTGCAATGCATACTCAGAAAATAGAATAAGCAATTTCAAGAATGGCTCATGAGAGGGCAAGATGGAATCAATTTAGGTGGGCACTCAACAGCTCTCTTGCAGGAAATGGCTGATTGGGGACAGGATCCTGCCTGAGTGGTCTGTTCTGGGAGTCCAGGTAGTGAGAACCTGAGGGGTATCAATCTGGAGGGATCTGGACAGCGAGGTGGATTGCTCAAGGTAAAATCATGAGTTTCTCCCCAGCTGGAATTCAAGGATGCAGACAGCTAAGTTTCACCCTCAAGACAAAGGGCTAGAGCGAGTTCTGACTCTTACCTGCAACCTTGTGAGAGGGAGCATTCTCTGAGAGTGGGAGGGTTCTGGCAGAGGGTGAGAGGGGTATCCTTTCTGTGGGTTTGGCTGCCTGGAATCCTTGCAGCTTTGGGGAGCACACAGCAGGCTTGAAGTGGTCCAAACAAATATCATGGACCAATTTAATGAAGTGAAAGAAGATATTAAGGATATTAAGAAGACACTGGGAGAACATACTGAAGAAAATGTAGACATACATAAAAAGATAACGGATATGATGGTGATGAATGTCACAATCCAAGAAATCACAAAGATGCTGGACTCACATAACTGCAGATTTGAGCAGGCAGAAGAAAGAATTAGTGAAGTGGAAGACAGTATATCTGAAATGAAAGAGAAAATAGAACAGATAGATAAAAAGATAGAAAAAATCCAACAGGGACTTAGGGATTTAACCGACAGTACATAACAAATAAATATACACATTATAGGCATCCCAGAAAGAGAAGAGAAGGGAAAGGGAACAGAAGGATTTTTGAAGGAAATAATGGCTGAAAACTTCCCAACCCTATTGAGAGAGATGGGTGTACATATCCAGGAAGCACAGCACATCCCAAACAGTATAAATCCCAATAAGCCTACACAATGACCTATACTTGTCAAAATGTCCAATGCTCAAGACAAAGAGAAAATGCTCAAGGCAGCAAGATAAAAGAGAACCATCACACACAAGGGAAGCACAATAAGATTAAGTGCTGATTTCTAATCTGAAACCATGAAGGCAAGAAGATAGTACTAAGACATAGTCAAGGTACTAAAAGAAAACAACTTCCAGCCATGAATTTTCTATCCCGCGAAACTGGCATTCAAAAATGATGGAGAGATCAAAATATTCACAGATAAACAAAAATTAAGAGAGTATACCAATAAGAAACCAGCACTTCAAGAAAAACTAAAGGAAGTTCTACAGTTTGAAAGGAAAAAACAGGAGAGAGAGAGTTGGAAGAGAGCATAAGAACAACTAAAAAGACAAAAATGGAAATAAAAACAATATATGACTTACATAAACCCAAAGAAAATATGGCTGACATAAGAAATTCCTTGAGAGTAATAACACTGAATGCTAATGGATTAAACTCACTAGTCAAAAGACACACATTGGCAGAATGGATAAGGAAATATGATCCATTTATATGCTGTCTACAAGAAACCCACCTTCAGCCCAGGGATTCAAGGACACTGAAAGTGAATGGCTGGAAAACAATTTTACAAGCAAACAATAACCAAAAAAGTGCAGAAGTGGCTATCCTAATATCAGACAAAATACACTTTAAATGTAAAACAATTGTAAGAGATAAAGATGGACACTATATATTAGTAAAAGGGGTAATGTTTCAAGAAGAGAGAACAATCATAAACATTTACGCACCTAATCAAAGTGCCTCAAAATACATGAGGCAAACACTGGCAAAACTAAGTGGAGAAATAAATGCCTCTACAATTATAGTGGGGGACTTTAATATACCATTATCATCACTATACAGAACATTTAGACAGAGAATCAATAAAGAAACAAAGACTCTGAATTATACGTTTGGGGAACTGGACCTAATAGACATATAAAGAAGGCTAAACTCAAATACAGCGAGATATACATTCTTCTCGAGTGCACATGGATCATACTTCAAGATAGACCACATGCTAGGCCACAGCAAAACTCTCAATGAATTAAAAATGATTGAGATTATACAAAATAATTTCTCTCAACACAATGGAATGAAATTTGAAATCATCAATGGCCAGAGAACCAGACTAGACAAAAAGATATGGAAGTTAAACAACACACTCTTGCACAAACAGTGGGGCAAGGAGGAAATTTCAAAAGAAATGAGTAACTACCTTGAAACGAATAAAAATGACCACACAACATGTCAAAACTATGGGAATCAAAAAAGCTGTACTGAGAGGGAAACTCATAGCCATACATGCATATATTAAAAAAGAAGAAAGAGTTAAAATTGAAGACCTAGCTTCACACCTGGAGGAAGTGGAAAACAACAACAAACTAACCCCAAAGGTAGTAGAAATAAGCAAATGACAAAGATTAGAGTAGAATTAAATGAAATAGTAACTAAGAAAGCACTAGAAAAAGTAAATAAAATGAAAAGCTGGTTCTCGAGAAGATTAAAAAAATTGACAAACCCTTAGCAAGACTAACAAAGAAAAAGAGAGAGCAGATGCAAATACACAAAAATAAGGAATGAGGAAGGGGACATCACTACTGACCCAAGAGAAATAGAGTATCATAAAAGGATACTTTGAAAAATTATATGCCAACAAGAATGATAATTTAGAGGAAATGAGCAAATTCCTAGAAACTCACAAGCAGCCAACATTGACAAAAGAAGGAATTGATGACCTCAACAGTGCAATTACAAGTAAAGAGATAAACTCAGCCATCAAAAGCTTCCCAACTAAGAAGAGGCCAGGACTAGATGGCTTCAGAGCTGAATTGTACCAAACATTTCAGAAAGAGCTAACACCTATCCTGCTTAAGCTCTTCCAAAAAACAAAAGTAGAAGGAATATTGCCTAACTCATTCTACGATGACAACATTACCATAATACCAAAGCCAAACAAAGATACCACAAGAATGGAAAATTACAGACCAATTTCTTTCATGAACCCAAAGCTAAAATTCTCAACAAAATACTTGCTAATCACATTCAACAACAAATCAAAAGAATCATACACCAGGACCAAGTGGGTTTCATGCCGGGTATGCAAGGATGGTTCAACATAAGAAAATCAATCAATGTAATACACCACATAAACAGATTTAAAGAAGAAAATCACATGATCTTGTATATAGATGCAAAAAAAAATTGACAAAATACAGAACTCTTTCTTCATAAAAACACTGCAAAAGACAGGAATAGAAGGAAAGTTTCTGAATATGATCAAGGGTATATATGAAAAACCCAAAGCTAACATCATCTTCAATGCTGAAATCCTAAATGCCTTCCCTCTGAGATCGGGAACAAGACAAGGATGCCCACTATCACCACTCCTATTTAACATTGCCTTAGAAGTACTTGCTCAAGCACTGAAGCAAGAAAAAGATATAAAAGCATCCAAAATGGAAAAGAAGAAATAAAAATTTCATATTTGCAGACAACATGATCTTATATGTAGAAAGCCCTGAGAAATCTACAACAAAGCTTCTAGAACCTATAAAGGAGTTCAGTAAGGTCACAGGCTATAAGATCAATGCTCAAAAATTAGTAGCACTTCTGTACACCAATAATGAGCAATCTGAGGTGGAAATCAAGGAAAAAATACCGTTTACAATAGTATCTTAAAGAATAAAATACCTAGGAATAAGTTTAACTACAGCTGTAAAGGACTTTTATACAGAAAACTACACAACACTGTTAAAGGAAATCAAAGAAGACTTAAATAAATGGAAGAATATTCCCTGTTCATGGATAGGAAGACTAAACATCATCCAGATGTCTATCCTACCCAAACTAATCTACAGATTTAAGGAAATCCCAATAAAAATCAACACTATTTTTTAAGGAATTAGAAAAACTATCTGCAAAATTTATATGGAAGGGTTAGAGGCCCCAAATTGCCAAAGACATATTCAAAAAGAAAAATGAAGTGGGAGGAATAACATTACCCAACTTTAAAACATACTACAAAGCTACAGGAAAACTGCATGGTACTGGCACAAGGATAGACACATTGAAAAATGGAACTGAATTATGAGTCCTGATATAAATCCTCACATATACAGTCATGTGATATTCGACAAGGCCACCAAGCCCACTGTGTTGGGATAGAATGGCCTCTTCAACAAGTAGTGCATGGAGAACTGCATATCCATATCCAAAAAATGAGACAGGAACACCATCTCACACCTTATTCAAAAATCAACTCAAGATGGATCAAAGATATAAATATAAGAGCCAAGACCATAAACACCTTGGAAAATAATGTACCGAAGCATCTGCAGGACGTTGTAGTAGGAAATGGCTTCATGAACTTCACACACATATCAAGAGCAGTAAAAGAAAAAATAGATAAATGGGATCTCCTGGAAATTGAAAACTTTTGCATGCCAAAGGACTTTATTAAGAAAGTAAAAAGGCAGCCTACCAAATGGGAGAAAATATTTGGCAACCATATATCTTATAGGTTCCTAATATCCTGCATATATAAGGAAATCCTGCACCTTGAAAATAGAAAGACAAACAACCCATTTAAAAAATGCACAAATGATTGAAAAGACACTTCTCCAAGGAAGAAATATATCATAAGTTATTAGTGAAATACAAATCAAAACTAAAATTGGATACCATATTACACCCATTAGAATTGCAACTATTAAAAAAACAGTGGATTATAAATGATGGAGAGGATATGGAGGAATGGGAACACTCATCCACTGCTCATGGGAATCTAGAATGGTCCAGCCATCATGGAGGACAGTTTGGCAGTTCCTCAAAAAACTAATTTTGAACTTCCATACTATCCAGAAATTGCACTGCTGGTTATATACCTAGATGAACTGAAAGCAAAGACACAAATAGATATATGCACACCAATGTTCATAGCAGGATTATTCACTATTGACAAAAGTTGGAACCAACTCAGGTATCCATCAATAGATGAATGCATAAACAAAATGTCGTACATACATACAATGGAATATTACTCAGTTGTAAGAAGGAATAAAGTGCTTACACATGGGATAACATGGATAAATCTTGACGACCTCATTTTGAGTGAAGCAAGCCAGGGACTGAAGGATGAACAGTATATGACCTCATTGATATGAATTAAGGAAATTAAGCAGACTCAGAGAGCTATTGACTGGAAGATAGGTTTATAAGAAATAGAAAAGGAGAAGAAGTTTGTGACCCAACACCCATATGGATGTAATCTATGGTAAGGTGAAAGAGTGATATCACGTAATGAAGGGATATGACAGGAGGGTAGTGATTTTTTGGGTTATGACAGGAGGGTAGATTGGGAAGGGCTGGTTGGAAGATCCAGGATACTGGGGAGAAGGTTGGGAGTGGGACCAGGTGAACACTGGGGATTTATGGGTATGTGGTTGAAAGTACAAATTTGTGATTGCTCTTATGACAATATGACAAGGAAGGGTTACTGGTATAAGGGTGTTGGATGGGGGGGCATTCAGGACAGGGTACACATGGAGTAGTCTTCTAGGGAGTGTGTGAGTGATCATTCTGTCATAATGTGTTGTATCATTGGGTGAAGACCCACATAATGAGTGGGTAGAACTTGGATTCCCATCCTTGGGAGAACTGATTTGTTCACAAATAGAAAGGCAGGAGTCTCTCAAGAGCATGGGCAGTTCCTAATAGTGAAGAAGAAACCAGTGTGTGAATACATTAGTCTTGTTGCATGTAACTATGAATCTTGTCCTCCAAGCAGTGAAGCCAGGGTGTCACTATGGGCCCTGTAGGGAGGGGGTGGGAGGAATAGAATAATTCCACAGCAGGTATTTAGTGGGCAGTGGAACTGTTCTGCATGATCTTACAGTGATGGACACAGGACATGGTAAATATCATCAAAATTTATAAAAAGTGTACCATTTAAATTGTAAACCATAATGTAAACAATTTACCATGTTTAGTAGCTATGTTTCATTATTTGTAGATCAGTTATAACAAAGGTACCATCCACATATAAAAAGATATAAATATAAGAGTGGGGAAAGGGGGAGGACGTTGGGTATATGATAGTCTCCTGCATTTTGTGTGTGACTTTGCTGTAACCTAAAACATCTTTGAAAACAAAATGAAAAACAGTGAGACACTGGGTAATGAGTGGGGGAAGGTGCCATGGTAAAGACAGGACACCAGATACTGCAGTGATGAAAGGCAAAATGTAAAAAAAAATTTTTTTTAAATATTTTTCATTTTTTTATGTCCCACTCTTTTAATTTTTTTATTATTAGTTTTTAAAATTTTTTATGTATTTTATTACTTATGTTTAAACTTATCTTTATTGTTTCATTTTTCTATTAATTGTATTTGGCTATTGTAATTGCTTCATTTTTGAGGTAGCTTTGCATCACAGAAAGGTTACAACTGAGATGGGGGAGGATTGAGGCTGTGAAGTGTCAGTGATGGGGAATGCATGTGACGGAATTCACCTGAACATAAA
This sequence comes from Cabassous unicinctus, assembly GCA_029593785.1. Lineage (NCBI taxonomy): Eukaryota > Metazoa > Chordata > Mammalia > Cingulata > Chlamyphoridae > Cabassous > Cabassous unicinctus. The sequence goes on along the minus strand of JAQZBX010077514.1, from coordinate 933 downwards.
TATAAGATATATAAAAATGTTCAAATGTTCACGGGACATTGTCACAGAGGGTGGAGACTCACACACTAACAGAGAATACTGAATTCCCATCCTGGAGTGCTCTGCCACATTCTTTAAGGGAGACAGTCCCGCATGTGTAGGGACAGTGACTGGAGAAAGAGGATGATCCACTGATGGGCCCTTGATATTGATGACTATGCTTATGAGCCTTTGCTCTTGATTTTGAAACTTAGCCTATTGTTATGGGGTGCCCAAGGGTTGCCTCCTGAGAGCCTCCTAGTTGCTCAAATGTGGCCTCTCTCAAAACCAAACTCAGCATATGAATGCATATATATGTATTTATGGCTATGAATTTCCCTTTCAATACAGCTTTAGCTTCACCCCATAGGTTTTGATATGTTGTGTTATCACTTTCATTCAATTTGAGGAAGTTACCGATTTCTTTTGAGATTTCCTCCTTGACCCACAGTTTGCCTAAGTGTGTATTGTTTAGCTTCCATATATTTTTGCCTAATCTGCTTCTCTTTCCATTGATGATTTCCAATTTCATTCCATTGTGGTCAGAGAACTTATTTTGTATGTTCTCAATATTTCTGAATTCATTGAGAGTTGTTCTGTGGCTTAGCATGTGGTTGATCTTGGTGCATTATCCATGTGCACTTAAGAAGAATGTATATCCTGTTGTATTTGGGTGTAATGTTCTGTATATATCTATTAGGTCCAAGCCCTCTAACGTATTCTTCAGTCTTTTTTTCTTTACTGATTCTTTGTCTAGATGTTCTATTCAATGGTGATAATGGTGTATTAATGTCCCCCACTATAAGTGTAGAGGCATTCATACCTCCATTTAGTATTTCCAGTGTTTGCCTCATGTATTTTTAGGCACCCCGATTTGGTGCATAAATATTTATTATTGCTCTGTCTTATTGGAAG
>JAQZBX010077513.1:0-14266 GCA_029593785.1 Cabassous unicinctus | reverse complement strand
CTTGTGAGGGCAGGCCGGCTCCTGCGGCACCACAGGCACCACCCGTTTACCATATGAGAGGCCCCGGGTTCGCTTCCCGGGGCCTCCTTGTGAGGGCAGGCCGGCTCCCGCCGCACCCCGGCACCGTGGGCTGATGCAGCAAGACCTCACAGCAAGGGGGAGATAAGCAGACACAGAGAAGACATGCAGCGAATGGACACAGCAGCACAAGCAGCAAGGGGGGGATAAATAAAATAAAATAAATAAATTTTAAAAAAAAAAAAAAAACAAAGTGATATAAGGTCCTGATCTATCTTTGTTATGCAGAAAACTAAAATTTCTTTCCTTCACAGTGATAAGTGAACAGCCCTGAGTTCACAAATGGTCTGCTGTTTCTTGGCTGGGTGTACTTTTCCTGTAGTTTTTCCTATCCAGATGCCCCTGGGCCTTTTGATGCCCCATGCTCCAATTTGTTTGCTACTACCATTTTTAAAGTTGTTTTTTTAAAATTATAAAGAAAAGACATGTATTCTATAAAATATTTGTACTATACAGAAATATTCATCCCTAAAGGTAATCCCTCTTATAGACTTTAAATGTATTAACCCCAGAATTTTCACTACACACACACTGATCACTACTATAACACCTTCAGCTAGTGGACACTCAATAAATATTTGTTGAGCAAATTAATTAATATACCAACTGTATCAGAGATTGCTAGCAGCCTGCTGGGCCAGTATCCATTTTTCGCATTCTCCCCTTCTTTTACAGAACCCCAGATTTTTATCTGGGTATATTAATTATAATCGTTTAATTACTTGTTAGTCTCCCTCATTAGAATGTGAGCTACTTAAGAACAAAAACTATGTCTCATTCAAAATCATTTCCATAATTCTTAACATGTTACCTGACACCTAGCAGGCATAGAATAAATGTTGAATGAATCAACCCATTTATTAATTAACCTGTTTTCCCATATTGTTTACTCATGATAATTTATGAAGGAAGCCAACTCAATTCTATACTGCTCTTACCTAATCATTCACCTAGATAACTTGCCTTTTCCTAGCCATATATTGGCTCATCTCAGGGCAAACTGATGAGGCTATTTTTGTTCTCTGAATGAGTTCTCTGTAAGTCATTTGTAATTTCCTGCTGGGTTTTACTGACTCTTTCTAAATGCTGATTCTGTAAAACTGTAATCCAGTTTACTGACTAGTATTAGGTAGTCAGACTTCCTGTTGAGGTAAGTTGGCAGTTTCACCACGTGGGAGTAAGCAGGGACAACTGCGTTTCCCCCGACTCCCTTGCAGCAACTGGATGGACAGAATTGGCGTGTGCATCTTCTGAAGGTCTTCTCTTTCGCTCTCCTGCTGGCTGAAATTCAGACACAGTGGCGATGGAACATCTTGGACAAAGAAAATGCCCTCGGGGATGAGAGACAAACAGGATAGAAGGAGCCTGGGTCCCTGTTCCTGTGACTGCTTATGTCTAGATAGGCACATGAGAGAGAAATAAATTTCTACCTTAGTTAATATCTTACTAATAGAAAAACAGATTCTCTCATCAGGTGACCCCTCTCATTTCTCAGGCAGACAACCAACTGCCAGTAGAGGTATTCCATACTGATTTCACCACCTCCACAGTCAGTCCCCCAAAACTGGAAGCAATGATTCCAATTAAATATATATACATACTGCATACCGTAGGAAACATTTGTGTCCTTTTTTCTCTCCCATGGGCAGGATTATATCAGGTTACTTTCCCTTGCCCAGTACTATCATACTAGGCGAATTCCAACTGTCAAGCACCAGCGTTTTGGGGAGAGTTCTACAACATCACATGGCATGAGTTAAAGAATAGGCTTTATTAGGAATATTTATATAGGCCAAAGGACCCTTTGACCTCCCCATCATTCCCACAGAGAAGCACACTGGCATACAGTGCTGCTGCTCCCACTGCTCTGTGTATCTCCACCTTATAGAGCAAGTGCAGGACAGAAGCTTGGTCAGAGCTTGGTGCCTAGCAGTCTTGGCAGTCTTGACGTGGGGTGTCAGCTGCTTAGATGAACTGCCAGAGAAAGCCAAGCACCTGGATGTTGTAGCCCACAAGTCACGGGGAGAGACTTGGTTTCCCGGTTGCTAAAGCAAATACCATACAAAGGATTGGTTTAACACCAGGAATTTATTGGCTTACAGTTTAGAGGCTAGAAGAAGTCTAAAATTGAGGTGTTAGCAATGTGATGTTTTCTCTTTGAAGACTGTGGTGTGGTGTCTGGAGCTGGATGCCAGAGATCTGTGGGTCCTTGGCCCTAATGTCACACTGTGACATGGTAATGCACGTGGTGATGTCTTCTCCTTTCTCTTCTGAGTTCCACTGATTTCCAGCTTCTGCTCCTCTCTGGTGGCTTTCTCTCTCTAGTACTGAATTTCTTTTGCTTACAAAGGACTCTTGTAATCAAAATTAAGACCCAACCTCATTCAGTCGGGCCATACCTTAACTAAAGTAACGTCTTTAAGAGATGCTATTTATAATAGGTTCACTCCCACAGGAATGCAGATTAATAACGTGTTTTTTTTGGAGGTACACAATTCAACCTACCACAAGGAAGAAGTCACTAGCCCTACAAAAAGCTGAGCTCAAGGATAATCCACCAACTTGGAGGAGGCAGCGCCTCCACCCCCAACCTTGTCCCAGCTGACTTGTCCCAGCAACCCAGGGTAAGCTCCTAGGGTCAGTGTCAGACTCTGCCTGTTCAATTCTAAGGACATATACCTGCTTTTGAATAACAACTTTAAATAAGTCTGTTGCATCAGATCAGAGTGCCAAATTAAATACAGATAGTGAAGGAAATACAATCCTAAAATCAGTCTTAAATGATACAAACTAACAGCAATAGAGTTTCATAGAATAAGCAAAAGACTTCTGAAATTGGAGTTAAGATACTATACTACAGATATCAAAGAGAATTTTAAATAAATTCTTTGCATGTGATCATTAAAACAGCATAGGCAATGAACTGTATTTTATCTCTAAAGTAATAGAAGACTGAGTTAAACCAATAAAGACTAAAATATTCTAAAGTTGCTATAGCTTTATTTTCTTTCATCTTCAGATATTTATTATAGTAGTCTTCTTTTGGGGGGGATAACATTGACTAAAGGAAGGTTGTAAGTTAAAATAAAAATATTGTCAAAGTGAGAAGTTAAGAATTATAAATGTAGCTTGTAGAACCCTCCAGAGTTATCATTAAACCTTAAGGTAGATGACATTGGACTGGTTGCCCCCAATCTTACTATGAACACAATCACTAAACAATTTTACTTCTGTCACCTCTAGATGTAATGGAAAGGAAGAGGAAAGCAGAAGAATAAAAGATTAGGGAAACAAAGGCACATAGATAACTGAGGTGAGTAGGGAAGCTAGGAGAGATGTTACTGCTTATGAATGCTCAGAAGTAGGCATGAAAGAGAGGTAACCAGCATAACTAGGAAATTATTCTCTCTGCCTTATTCTGCATTTTATATTCACCCCTCCCCACAACCTACCTCACTCACTTTGGAAATTAAAAGTAAAAGAATATTCAGGATCGTTTCTTCCATAAGGACAGAGTAGAGCCCATGGAACAACTGCTGAATGCTTACTTCAGTATATTTCAATTCTAACCTGGCTCCTAAGTCACCTCCTCCATGAGGTTTTCTCTTCCCACTGTGTGAGCAACTCATGGGCAGGAGACAGGGATTCCTCCACTTGGCATTCATGATACCCACCCACAAGACTGGCTCTTAGGCAGATGCTCCATGAACGAGTACTGGATTAAATAAGAATGTAGATTTAGATTGGTGTTCTCATTAACCCCAACGAGGAATATTTCACAGTTTGTTTAGATGAAATAAAGAGATTTATGTTTTGTACCAAATTTACTTCACTTATAAACTTGGCAAATTTGCTTTTAAGTTTCACATATAATCTGAAAGTGCTGACAACATGTGTCACCCGCTTAATGACTACATTATGTTCCAACTGGTGGGAAGTGAAATTTAAAGTGACTTTAATAACCCTGTGGCAATTACAAATAAAAGCAAAGCACAGGGCCATAATCAGTAACTATCAATAAGGTAAGCGTGTCACAAATCCAAGAGACCAACACAATAGGCATGGAGAGAGAGAACAATGGATTATCATCCTCATCAGCAGGCTCTCAACTTTTGAACAAATCACTAATGAAAATACTTCTTGTATAGAGGAAATATTTATCCATATTATAAAACATAACAAAGCCTGCCATAACAATTTACTAGGGTTTTAAGTTCCATTTAAGAGACAACTGAGACTATGGTTAAAAGAACTGTGACACAGTATGAACAAAATGAACTGATTGGAGTGTCAAGTACTTATATCAAACATCTGTATCATCCTCGACCTGAAAGTTCCATTAACCTACCATTTTCAAGGGGAGTAAATTTACATGTATATTTTTAATGTTTTCTAGTCTGATATGGAAAATAATATTCAGTTTTATAGTTAAATTAAACCAAACACATTCTGACATAGGACTGAATAACATAGCCCCCAAAATATCATAGTTTCCAAAGAAACTCATATATTTCATTTGAGATCCTAAGTACCCCAAGAACAAGGACTTGGCCTCACTTATGTCCAACTCAAAGTGTTGATATTTATGTGCAATTAACATAGTTGATTTGATGATACAATAGAGATGCTTCAGTATGAACTCTTGAGTTACTGAGATAAAAGTACCATGGGCTAGTGATACTGTTTTCCTAAACCTATTTGATTTGAGCACTTACTGAGTACCTTTGTATGGTCTAAGGAAGCTATATGGAATATATATGAATTGTAAATGTGGTCCTTACCAACATGAAGATTACATTTGAAAAATAAAGCTCAAATTTTTAAAAAGTAGATTTATTGAACTGTAATGCCTCAGATTTGAATAAATATAATATCTATTTCAAAAATAAATGTCAACCCAGAAAATCAGCCAATTAACCTTCAGCTATAATGCTAAAACAACAATGGAGATAACACTAGTGGGAATTTCTTAGTAAAGTATTTATATTTTATAATCTGGCCTTGAGCTACCTCATTAGCATTATTTCTCAACTCCTCCCTGAACACCATGATGTGTACTCTAGCCAAAATGGAATACTCCCTGCTCTCCAAACTCTTTCACACTCCTGTTTTTCTCATGCTCTTCTGTTTATATTGCTACCCAACCCTACCTCTCAATCTAAAAAGTCCAACTGTAGCAAGATTACTCATATTTACACATATGTGTGTTCACCTCTTCTATTTGGGCACACGGCTAATGTACACTTCCCAGCCTTTCTTGCAGTTAGATGTGTCCATATGTATGCATTCCAGAAAACAGAATGGGAATGGAAGTGATGGGAGCCACTTCTTGTCATGGCCCATTAAACCTTCCATCTGCAGACCTCTTATTCTAAGGACCTAGAAGCGTGTGGGAAAGATCCAGGGTCCCTGAATCACTTTGTGGAGCAGAGCCTTCTCCCACGACTACTTAATGGCTTTGGAACATTGGCTTGTAAATCTCCTACTGTTTTAAGCCACTGAGAGCTGAGAGTTTATCTGTTACAGTAGCAAGTGTTGTTTACCTTAACTGATACACCTACTTATCTTTCAGTCACAGATTAAAGTTTCTTCCTCTGCAAAGTCTTTTCTGCCTCCCAGGCAGAATTAATCACTCTCTTCATTGTGTTCCCAGAGCACTTGTTACGTATATTTATTATTTATTGCTGTCTGAATCATGAACTAGTTTCTGAGTTCCCTAGGGGTAGATATTGTTTTATTCATCTGTAATTCTTCAACACCTAGCTCATAGTAGTTACTTAATAAAATGTTTATTGAAAGTTGTGAATGATTGATAGACTCTGAGTAAGCTGTATTAATTTTTTTTAATGATTGCTGAGAAAATACTACTATTGGATCCAACAATGTTTTTAGCTTACCCTTGAATGTCATACTTAAACAGTAACACTCCCTTGAATAAATGATTCATTTTTTTTCCTTCTCCTTCAAAATGCTTGAAAATGGGGACCATCAAATCTAATCATCATAAATGCATCTCTTCTTACTCTGACTCTCAGTAGCCCCTTAGGGTTAAATGACAACCTGCCGATAAATAATTATGATCTGTTATGATTTTTCAGAAGGTCTTATTTTCCTTTTGACAAATCACAGGAAACTGAGTGATGGAGGGATACCTCTGGCATTCATTCAAAAATAATCTAGCCACAAAGAATTGGAAAGGGTCTTTAAAACAAGTGTTAATGTAAAACAGAAAATATGTGAAGGCTTAATTTTCAGTCTATAACATCAAAAATGGAAACAAAACCCATATATTTCTGAGGAGTTTGTAAGTATTATGTGAGCCTTTCCTTTCCCCAAGCTGCATTACAACACTGCAGGTTTTCTTGGGGATTATAGATGGGTATGTGATGAATATGCAAGCTTATGCAAGCACACTCACGCACATGCACACACATAGAGTAAGACTAGGTTAAGTCCCTTATTTAATTAATGGAATATACAAAATATATCTCCACACAGCCTCTATTGGCCCTCAGGACTCCTGGCAAGGGCAGACAGCTGTCAGTAGACCGTTCTCTTTAGGTAGGGTCTCACAGGATCTGGGAAGCACAATTCTTTCTAAACCACTGCCTTTAATATTCAGGGCTTACATCATTACTCCAGGAAAAACTGGACTAACATCAAGTTCTCAATTTGCAAACCAAAATCAGTATAAGGAAGACCCCACCTTCACGTAGGGAAAGTGGGAAATGGAGGACAGAAAGGAGTAGAGAACAGAAAGCTGTGCAGGGTAGAAATCCCAGATGCACCTAAAAAAATATCTCTGCATTCCAGCTTTGTGGGAAGCCCATTTTCCTGAGTCAGCTTGCTTAATTCTGACCCCTTTTCATCTAGTGGGTTATCATATAAATTTGGATGAAGGCTGTGGTAAAAAATCTATTTCCCTGTACACAAAACTATGCCACCATTTATTAAGAGGCAAACAATATAATTTTCACATTTTCTAAATGTGAAACTTTCTAAATACAAAATACTTTCATATTTGCTAAAATTCCATTGCATGGAATACTGACTGATTTCCCAAAGATAGTGATGATTCTAGTAAAACAAAATGAAGTGGGACAAAAGAAATCATGAGGAAACTTGGTGATTTTCTTCAGGAAATTTTCTTATGAAAAAACCTCAGAGTGGGAGCTGAGAGGACACTGTTACAGTGAGGCTTGCTAATATTTACAGCATTAAAAATGCCGTGAAACTTCAAGCCTTTAAATTTTTAGAAATATGAAATATCTTGAAACTGCTCTCTCTCATTGCATTATGTGATAAATAAGTAACTGCAACTTTCTTTATTTCCAAAGGCAAAGAGGGCAAAGAATGTGGAGAACAATCTTGAAGTCATGCTCTGAATCCAGCCAAGTAATAACAATATAATGGATTCTAATATGAGGCTTACTAACGGCAATGCTCTTATGTGGTTAAAAAAGAACAGAGAGGAGAAGAGAGGAGAGGAGAGGAGACGAGAGGAGAAGAGAAGAGAAAAGTAAAAGTAGACGGAAATAGCCATTATTTCATTAGTTTAGAAAGGGATAGCAGAGTGTATCAATCAGATTCCCTTGGCCATGCTTCCTCCCTCCTGGGTAGATAAGTTTCCATCACCAGGGTCACTTGCTCTGTGGTTGAATTTTCCCTTATGGCTGCTGCTGGGCAGTTGGGTCTATCAGCCACCCACCTGGGATTTTCTGGCTTCTCCTGCCACTTATAGATGTGGGAGCTGACAACCCTCACAAGAGCTGAAGAAGCCCAATACAACCTGGAAATGTGGAGGAGTTAACTGCCCCCTGGGCAAAGTCTGACCTATGGCAACTGGGCAGGAGCAGAGCAGATAAATTCACTTGCCTCCCTCTCTTGCCCTTATTTTGAGGCAAGGCCCTTTCTTCTAGCATGTCCGGAAAAGCTCCATATGCCAAGTGGATGCAGCTGCAAAGCAAGAGGCTGCATCCCTTCGTGGACTGGTGAAGAGGTAACCAGCACTGCAACCGTAGCTTCACATTGCCTTCCCTCCCTTTGTCCTCAGCTGGTCGACCTGGATTTGCATACCCCAAGCAAAGTATTAGCTCTTCAATCCTTGCCTCAGTCTTGGTTTCTTGGTTTCTAGAAAACCCTGGCTAGGACAGGTGTTCTGCGTAACTGAGCAGTGACCCTGTCTCATGAAAACAGATCCTTAACATGGATACTAGGACTTGTCTAGAAACTTGTAAGAATGTTTCATTCTTTACTAACACTTACTGTGGTAAGTGCATGGCTTTTAGTTCATAAATTTTTATTGTTGATTTTAAACCAACAGCAAGAGCCTCAATAATGGTGGTAATGGTGGTGGCAGGGGAGGTGGTGATGGTGGTGGTGGTGGCAGTGTGGTTATAGTAGAAATAGTTAACCTTTATTGAGCTCTTTGGGCTCAGTGCATCATCTCATTTCATTTTCTCTGCAATGACGTAAGTCTCATCATCACCACATGGCAGATGTAGAACTGAAGTTACCACAGAGCCAGTAACTGGCAGAATTGGGGCTTGAATCTAAGCTTTTCTGTCCTTAGAGCCTGTTCCTTACAATGTGTGCAAAAGACACAGCCTCTTCTAAAGCAGTCAAATCAGTCTGAGTCCTCCCATGCAGCAGGAACTTTGCCAATTGTTTTTACAAGAAAAAAAATTTCAAATCCCTTAAATGGTTCTTTGAAAGAAAAAATTCCTCACTGATGCATAAAATCTTCTTTATTAGTTTTCCTAGAACAAACCTAGGAGAAAAATAAAACTTTCCTATTTATTTTAGTACAGATTTTAAAAACCCAGAAAATTAATAAAATCTGTGAAAAATAATGCAGATTTACAAAATGTAGTTAGCTGAGAAATACAAAAAGGAAAACTTCTGAAAACAGAGGAATCTTGTGAAATTAATTTGGGATAAAAATGCTTACAGAGTAAAGGTTACAAACTATCAATCGTCTGTAGATTTTATGTTGATCTGGAACTTGTTCGATGTTAGCACTGCATCCTGTTTGATAGCTCACCAAAAGTGGTCTGAGGACACCTTTGTCTGTCACCACGATTCTGCCTGGCATGTCAGGTGAGTAGCATAATTCACTGAAAGCTTCGAGTCCTACGAAACCCAAATGAGCTACCACCCAGAGTTTGATGGCATGGTATACAACGTCAATTTCTTCTGATTTTTTTGTCTATCCCCTCAACTAACTTGGCAAAATGGTCATTGCCTTCTTGTCTCTGCGCTTCCTGAATGCAGTGAATCATTTACTTTCATCCCTGTCTCCTTTCCAGCTGTTCTCTCCCCCCCACCCCCCGCCCCCATCAGCCCTTCCCACTTGACATCACTGTGCTAGGTCCTTGCTCCCATTCTGCCTTTCCTCAATCAGAAGCAACACCAAAAATAAACATTTCTGGGGGCGGATGTGGCTCAAATGGTTGGGCGTCCGTCTGCCATATGGAGGGACCTGGGTTCGATCCCGGGACCTCCCGGTAAAATAAAAAATATATATAGAACGTGCATGAGCTGCCAGGCTCTGTGTGCCGGTGAGCCGCCAGGCCCCGGGAGCCATGTCTGTTTCATCTCTTCTCATCCTCCTCCTCCAGTCTTCACCAGGATTCGATCCTGGAGACCTCCAATGTAGGAGAGAGGTGTTCTGCCATCTGTACCACCTTGGCTCCTGGGTTCTATCCCTGGGACCTCCCAGTAAAATAAAAAATCTTTAAAAAAATAAAATAAATAAATAAATAAATAAATGTTTCTTAAGCACAAGTCATTTCCCTACTCAAAAATTTCCACGGATTCTCCCATTTGTCTTTCAAATTAAATACATGCATCTTTGTCCATCATCCAAGGCCTACGCTTCCTTGTTCTCCATGCCTTCTGCTCCCTCAAACCCTCCAATTTCTTCATCTCTGTTTAATTTTTTTGTTACCTAAAATGAAATCCCTACTGCCTTATGCCAAAGTCTTGCCCATCCTTCAGAGCCCTTCTCCAATGTTTCCCAAAGCCTTCTCACCTCTCCTCAAATAAATGTGGTCTCTCTTCTTTGATCCCCCACCACATTCAGATTGGATTTCTCCTGTCACCCAATTAAGTCTCCCAACTCATTCAAAGGCTTCTTGAGGATGGGTGTTGTCAAATTAACCTTTGAGTTACTTTTGGAGTCTACCACACAGCAAGTCTCACTAAACTTGCTGTGAAAAAAACAAGTCTTCACATGTTTTTTTGAAGCAAGTGCTCAAACTACTGAGCTACACCCGCTCCCTAAATATGTTTTTAATGGAAATAGAAGCTTCAGGATAGCAATATCAAGTACTTTTGATGTTTATTAGCTGAGTTTTGAAGGACTCCTAGAGTTAGAAGATTCAAACCCCAGCTTCCTCAAGTCTTCATGTTCCATTAAATAATAAAAAAAGAGAGAGAAAGGTGACATAGTATAGCAGGGAAGGGCCCAGATTCAGCAATCAGAACCCAATGGGGCTAAATCTCGGCTCTTTCACATACCAGCGATGTGACCTTGGGCCGGTTACTTTATTTCTCTATGCCCCAGTTTCCTCACTTGTAAAATGAGGATAATTATATTACCTAGCCTATATGGTTGTTAAGAAAATAAATGAGTTAATATTTGCATAGCACTTAGCTCAATGCCTAGCACATAGTAAGCATTCAGTAAATACATTAAAACTGGGTTACCATATTTTTGCTCTTTCCATCTTTCCTTCAATTTTGAGATAACGGTTTTGTGAATTTAGAGAAACTTTCCATCAATTTATACTTACTATGAGCTTTACTTACCATGAAATGTCAAGGCATAATTGTCAACAAGGAGATTCTAGACTGCAGGCAATTTACCTGGCCTGGAGGAAGCCTCCTGCTCTACCACTGCAGCAACAGTTTCACCTCTTCTGGTCAGAGGAGGCTGTAAGGGCAGGAAGCCCACCCCTTCACAACCCCTCAGCTGAAGGAGCTGACAGTGAAGACAGAGGAGCTGGGGCTTGAAGTATGTCTGCAATCTTCCTTTCCCAGTTTCGTTTTCCTGTCCTCTACTGTTAATACCCTTCCTTTCCCCCTTTCTTTTAATTTCACAATGTGCACTGTACACGTTAAAATCTATAGCTAAGTATCTTAAATCTGTCAGAGAACAGATGCAATATCTAGCTCAATTCAATTCTCCAAACACCATCATTCAGTGCTAGACATTGTGCTTATGCTGCGGAATCAAAGATAAATGAGGCAAGGTCCCTGCCCTCCAGGAGCTCACATTTATTTGAAGTACAAAGACATGAAAACCAACAATGGTAAGTTAATGTGTTAAATGTTTTAATAGGAGTCTATACAATGTGCAGTGGTAACACCAATTAATTCTGCCCTTGGGATTGGTTTTATTAAAACACCCAACAAATTAATAAACAACATCAGTCGATTTCATGCCATCATTCTCTGTGTTTAATGTGTTTTGTGTATATGGGGCTGTTGAGCTGAAGTACAGAGAATAGTCACTGATTGTCATATTCTTGAATATGCTATTTACAGAAGCCATTTGGACATAGTTTGTTATGTTCCTGCAAAATGCAAATAAGAGTGACACGAGATACTTGAAAAAAAAAAACACTATAGCTTTAGAAGTGGATCATTAGATCTTTACAGCCAAAGTAATCCTTGCTGTCCCCAAAGTAGGCCTGGTGCATTGGTTTCACTTTGTGTTTCTACCATTAGATTTAGAAATTGACCCCCTGAACTGCAAAGGCCACTGACCGAAATTGAAACTATCGGTGGTCTTTCCAAACCAGCCACTCTGGTGATCCGCTCTTTTTCCAAATTTCCATCAAATCAGCTAGTCATTTGCAGGCTTGAATTCATGTTCCATCTAGCCTACCCCTGTACAAGCTATATAGTCTTTAGAAACAAACTCCACCTCAGAAATGTTTCATGTCATATAATTACAAACAACTATCTGGCCAAAGTCAGTGATAATTTCCCAGGACTCAGCTTGACAAGGAAAAGAATAAAGTGAAAGAAAACTAGATGCTTGCCAGCATGACTGTTAAATGCCAGCTATTTTGCAATTTATTCCCACATGAGATATTTCTTTTGTACTGTGAGGACGATCTCTGAAAAAACATGACAACATAATAAAGCCACGGAAGACAACCCCATCATTACTGCTGCAGGAAATAAAACACAGATTAATGTCACCAAAGCACATGTCAGGAGGGATAATGATGATGTATACAAATGAATCTTCTCATCTTGGACAAAGAACTTAAGTACCACCTAAAACTGAATAATAATTATATACAAATCACCAATGACAATGCCATCGGCTAAGCATGTATTAGGTTCTCACATTATCAAAGAGTTTGTTTTATATTTTTCTCTGAAAATTCTCTAAACGTCTTCCCACTTCTATTGAAGTGACACAAATTACGAAGTGGTGCAGCAAGCACTTCCATTACCTAACAAGGCAAATGCAGGCTGCCACGGGCAGCTATGGGACACCAAGCCTCCGTACCATTCACTGGGCTAAGAGGACTGTGCAGCTGTGAATGAGAGGGCAAGAGTGATGTGCACCTCACAGTAGGGCCATTTGGCTGTCCAAATCAAAACTGGATATAAACAATCATTTGGATAATAGGTTCCATTTGTGGTTTTGGCCAGAGAGAAACTGGATGGGAGTGAAAATAGATAGGGAAGAATCAGAGGCCAGTAGCTGACCAATAGGAGTATAAAATCTAGTTTGAATATTAAATATGGAATGAGTTAGCATCCCTTTATCTTGGCTTTAGACTACAGCCATCTCATTATCTATCAGTTGTTGTAATGTGGTTTAGCTACAGCATCATCATACTGATACTGGCTTACTGCAACCACAAAGTGAGGCTTAGGAAAACATAATCAATGACAAACAGCTTTATTAATAGTTATTACTTTATTTATCCTGAGATCCTCAATCAAAATTTAATTTAAGCTCAACTTTTCAGGTTCTTTATGTCAAAACAAGAAGTTCACCTATAGTTAAGAGTAAATGGATTACAATTACTGAAACCCCATCGTGATTTTCAGTCATGAATAAATTCTAGAAGGCTTTATATTCATTAAAATCTATTAACATTTTCAGTTACTTGAAAGAATGAGGGATGAAAAAAGAGTGTTTTCCTTCTCTTTTTTTAATATTCTTCCCTGCTGGATAAAGGGTAACCAGGCACAAAGAATGTCCCTCGAACTTAAGTCTTTCATCTCTTGACTGGTTCTCAGAGCCACTGCTGTGTCCCCCTACCTATGAGAAGACAGGCAGCTTAAGGAGTCTGTGAAAAATAACAACAAAAACAATAGCTAATACTTACTTCGTGTTCCTATATTCCAGATACTGTTTGTGTGCAGACAGTGTCTAAGTTTCTAATCTTTACAAAACCTTGCAAATTGGGCTTTATTTTTATCCCTATTTCATACATGAAGAAATTGAAGTATATACATTTTTTTTCCACATAAAGAAGGTTACCCTCTTGCAATTTCAATAGAATACAGAACTAGGAAGGAGATGGAGTTCCTTATTTTACTAAATATATACCCTTCACTGAAGCACTTTTGGTTTTCCTTGCTGATAGGACAAGCTCTTAGATGAAGCCTGTTCATTTGATCTGGCAATGATATTTCATAGACTCCAGCACTCTTGAAGTTGGAAAAGACCTCGGAGTCATTTAGGGCAGTGTTCACCCACTGCAGGAAGCATCCTTTTTAAATGTCTCCACCCTTCACTGGGCACCCCCAGCCTGCCTTATGGACAGAGAGCTCTGGTTGCCAAAGTTCTTATGTTGATCACACTCATGACAATCTTTGAAAGAGTTCCTCTCTAGTCAACCAAAAACATCTTCCTTGGCAGTGTTACTCTATATAAATGAAACAGTCAGGAGCAATGCCATGTGAAAAAAAAAAAAAAAAAGATCTTAGTGAAAATCAAGGGCATGAGATTATAGAATTCCATATGAGGGAATGAAGGAAGTGGGTCTTCATCTGTGGGTTTGGATATCTGACCTTCATTCTTGGTGATCACATTCCCCTTGCTTCAAACTGCCCATCAACTTCATCTGGTTCCTCTGTTGAATAGGCTGACTCATTCTTTACCTTCCCTTAGTAAAAACACACTAGAAACAAATATATACAAACTTTATGT
>JAQZBX010077512.1:0-14265 GCA_029593785.1 Cabassous unicinctus | reverse complement strand
CAAGAAAGGATGCTATATTTTGTCAAATGCCTTTTCTAAGTCAATTGAGAAGAGCATGACATTTTTCATCTTCAATCTATTAATGTGGCTCATTACACTAATTGATTTTCTTGTGTTGAATCACTCCTGCATACCTGGAATAAAACCCTCCTGAGCGTGGTGTATAACTGTTTTAATTTGCTTTGGGTTTCAGTTTACAAATATTTTGTTGAGGATCTATATTCATTAGATAAATTGTTCTGTAGTTATCTTTTTTTGTAGTATCTATCTGGCTTTCATTTTATGGTGATGTTTGTGTCATAGATTGAGTTTCATAGCATTCCCTCATGTTTAACTTTTGGAAGACTTTGAGCAAGATTGGTATTAGATGTTCTTTGAGTGATTAATAGAATTCATTTGTGCTGCCATCCAGTCCTGGGATTTTCATTATTGGGAGGATTTTGATGACTGTATCAATCTGTCTACTTATCATTGGTTTATTGAGGTTTTCTATATTTTCTAGGGTCAGTGTACATTATTCGTGTATTTCTAGGAATTTGTCCATTTCGTTTATGTTGTCTAGTTTGTTGGTTTACAGTTGCCCATAGGATCCTCTTATTGTCTTTCATTTATGCAGTGTCTGGTTATTCTCTTCTCTCATTTTTTATTTTATTTATTTTTATATTCACATTTTTTCTTTATCAGTCTAAGTGTTGTTGATCTTGTTGATTTTCTCTAAGAAGTTTCATTTGATTTTGTTGAGTCTATTTTTCTTCTGATCTCAATTTCATTTATTTCTCCTCTGATCTTTATTATTTCTTTCTTTTGGTTTGGTTTGAGATTAATTTTCTATTCTTTTTCTAGTTCCTCCAGCTGTGCATGTAGGTCTTCAATTTCTTCTTCTTCTTCCTCTTCTTCTTCTTCTTCTTCTTCTTCTTCTTCTTCTATTTCTTCCTCTTCCTCCTCCTCCCCCTCCTCCTCCCCCATCCTCTTCCTCTCCCCTCCTCCTCCTTCCCCCTCCTCCCCCTTCTCCTCCTCCTTCTTTTCTTCTTTTTTGCATGAATATAAGTTTTTATTTCTCTGAGATAAATGCCCAAGATTCAATTCTGTGTCATAAGGTTGTTATATGCTTAGTTTTTTAGAAACAGCCAAACCATTTCCCACATTCCTACCAACAATATATGCATGATTCAGTTTCTCTATATCCTTGCCAGAATTTGTTGTTGTCACTGTTTTTAATGTTAACCATATTGATAATTGTTAGTGAGATCTCACTGTCTTTTTTAAACAGTTTTTAATTATTATTTTTAAATACTTTAGATTACATAAATGTGACATGAAAAATATAGGGGATTCCAATATGCCCCACTCCCTATCTCTCCCACACTTTCCCACATTAATAAATTCTTCATTAGTATGGTAAATTTGTTACAATTGATGAGCACATATTGGAGCACTGCCACTCAGCATGGATTATAGTTTACATTTTAGCTTACACTCTGTTCCACAAAATTTTGTAAGCTATGACAAAATATATAATGGCCTGTATCCATCATTGAAATGTCATTCAGGACAATTCCAATGTACCAAAAATGCCCCCATATTACACTTGTTACACACCTGTTTTTCCTTCTCTTTCTCCTCAGAACCTCCAGTGGCCATTTCTCCAAGTCTTCCACTGTTAGTATCACAGTAAGACTATAGTAGAATAAGAGTAAGCCCACTCGAGTCCATCTTTCATTCCCCAGTCTTGAAGATTCTGTGATGGTAATGCCCACTCTGCCTCTAATTGAGAGGCTGCTTAGATCCCATGGGGCAGATGGGTGGAGTTTGCAGTTCCAACTCTTGCAGTTGCAGACTCTCTCTGTTCCTTTGGATGGGTGTTGTCCATCATCATCCCCTTGTTATTTGTCCTGGATGAGTCCAATGAATTGGAGAGTAGGTGTTATAACTCTGTTGAGATTCAGGGCCCAGCTGGCACATGGACAGCCCAAAGATTTAAGTCTCTTAGACATAAACCTATCAAGTCCAGTACTAACTATAGGTTCAAATAGAAGGGGCAGAAGAGCTATGTATAAGGAAATCACAAATGAGTCCAAATCTCACACTGGTGAGCATAAATTCCCAAGTAGGGCCCACTGGCAGGGCACCAAACTCCTGAGCTGTCTAACCTGCCTGTAGTGTCTGGATATCTCTAGATTCTCAGGAGCCCCACTACATGAGGCAATATTTATTTTGGCAGTCAATGAGATTCTGCTGAGTTGTACATAAGCATATCCTCTGGAGTGATCTCCTGACGCACTTTGAAATCTCTTAGCCACAAAACTCATTTGTATTTACCCTTTCCCTGTTTGGTCAAGGTCTTTTTCAAGGCGCTTTGTTAGTTGGTGCTTGCTAATAATCCCTCAATGGCAGGGAGGCTCATCCTTGGGAGTCATGCCCCATGCCAGGGGGAAGGTAGAGAGAGGCCACATTTGAGCATCAAGAAGGATCTCAGGAGGTAACTCTTAGACAACATAGAATTCTAGGCTAAGTTTCGATTTCAAAAGCAAAGGTTTACAAGTACAGTCATCAATATCAAGGGCCCATCACAACGGTACATCCTGCTTCACTAGGCATTGCCCCTGTACTCAGAGGATTCTTGCTATCCCATTAGAGAATGTGTCAGAGGTCTCCAGGATGGAATTCCACTGTTCTTTTGGTTATTGTGTGGATCTCCACCCACCATGACAATGCCCCATGAGCACTTGAACACATTCATATGCCTTAACAGTATGCCTCAGGTGAACCTCCTCTCATGCATCTCCCATCACTGTCACCTACAACAATGATCCTCCCCAGCCACAGTTTTGACCCTTCTGAGATCCAAGACCTCTTCAAAAATGAAACCAACAGTGTAAGCATTGAAGCCTCCAAATTTCCCTTCCAACCTTTCTGTATCCCATAGGTTTTGATATGTTGTGTTTTTGCTGTTATTCATCTTGAGATTTTTACTGATTCCTCTTGTACTTTCTTCTTTGACCCACTGATTATTTGAGTGTGTTATTTAATCTCCCTGTACCTGTGAATTTTCCATTTTGCTGTCCTTTATTGATTCCCAGCTTCATTGCATTATGATCAGAATAAGTGTTTTGTATCATTTCAATCTTTTAAATTTATTGAGATCAGTCTTTTTACCCAACATCTGGACTATCTTTGAGGAGGATCCATGAGTACTTGAAAATAGTGTATATCCTGCTGTTTTTGGGGTGCAATGTTCTATAAATGTCTGTTAGGCCAAGAAACATTCAATTAATTTAATGACCACTCAGTGAAAGATTATTGGGACCATGGGGCTGATTCCTAGAACACATAGTATCCAGGTTGGTATAAAAGAAATAAGGCTTAATATTAAAGAAAGAGATCTTGTTTGAGGGTTGGTTGCAATAAGCATTCAGGTACTGATAACTTTCCCTTTTCTCATTCTATAGTGTCTGGAACAGCAATTCTGTGCTCCCAGTTCCACATCACTGACAAATATGGCCTTATAGTTGTGATATAGGGCCAGAGCTGTCAGAAACCACTTATTTCCTTTTGCCACATGCACATATTTAAGCCTTAACTTCTTGGTCATCTGTTTTTACAAGTAACACCAAGAAGAGTGTAGCAACTCTGCTGCTGCTCAACATCTTCACCTCCTTGTTAAGCACGCTTGCTCCTGAAGATGCCACTCCTGCCACTCCAATGCACATCTTATCTCCCACACCTGTCACTTTTCCTCCCTGTTCACTCTCTGGAAAGTTGGCACATTTGCTGCTGTGGGTAAAGACAAAAACACTGTCTAGGAATTTACATTCTACTGGGAGAAGATGTTTACATATATATAACTAATCAAATTATAAATTATTTTATTTAGTAGCAAATGCCATTGAGAAAAACATAACAAGGAGAAGGGATAAAAAGTGTGGAATTAAAATGTAAACTAAGAAGAGGCTCACTGAGAAAGTGATGTAGGAATCAAGATCTGGAAAAAGGAAGTAAGTGAGCTATGGAGGATTCTGTGGGAAACTCCTAGGCCTAAGCAACCTAACATTGTTAAAGTCCATGGCCAGAAAGTCATATAGTATGCTTGAAAAACAGTTTTGTTGGTTGAGGTGTGCCTCCCCAAAAATATATTTGAGTCCAGAACCCCACTTTTTCAATGTGATCTTATTTTAAGATAAGGCCAATGAAGATGTAATTAGTTAAGACAAAGACAAAGGGGTACAGGAAGGAAGCTAATTCAACATGATTCTTGTCCTTTAAAGAAGATGGACATTTGGAGACACACTGAGACACAGGGAAGAAGGCTATGTGAAGAAGAGGCAGAGTTTGGTATTATGATTCTACAAGTCAAGGTAAAGCAAATAGTCAGTAACCTCCAGAATCTAGGAAGAGGCAAGAAAGAATACTTTCCTAGATTTGTGAGGAAAGCATGGCTTTGATGGCAGATTGATTTCAGGCATCTAACCTCCAGAACTGTGAAGCAATAAATTTCTATTGTTTTGTCTCTCAGTTTGTTATAATTCTCAAGGCATAACTAGGAAAATAATACAAACCACAAGACAATCAAAAGCAATAAAACAGTGTGGCCTATGTAGAGTGATATAGAGGGTGAATTCAGGAGACCATATCAGGTAATTCTTATAATTCATGAAGAAACACCAGGTTTTTTGTCTGAATGTGGTTGAAAGTTATATTTTGAGAAGTGGAGTGGCAGGCCAGGATTTCTATGGACACAGTGCAAAAAAATGAATGGATGGGAAATGTGGAAAAAGGAAACCAGTGAGGAACCTGTTTCAATAATTCAGGCAAGAGATGATGACAACTTCAGACAAAATGGTCTGATTGTGGATGAATTTGGGAAATAAAGCTAACAGAATATGCTAATAACTCTGACATGGGATGTGTAAAAGAACAGACAAAAATAAAAATAATTCCACAGTTTTGGCTTGTATAATTTGAAATCTGAAGTTGCCATATATCCATATGGGGAAAATTGTGGACAAGAGTTGTCATTCTTGTTGTTTTGACGTAAACATGGTTAGTGAATTGCTCTTTCCTCATTTGTTTAATAAGGATGACAAGTAGTAGTTGGAAGAAATGTGTGTACCAGCTTGTTTGTTTAAGAAAATATGCAAACATTTGAGTATGGGAGACTAGGCAGCAGTCACGATGCAAATCAGCCAAGCATTAAGGACAATCTATACAAGAAATTTACTAACAAGTAGTTGCAGCATGTTGTGACCAGATTTGTTTTTAAAACAAATAGGACTGCAGATTTGACTCAAAGCAGTCCAAGGCTTAGCCAAATCCAGTTTACCTGAGAGATTACCATATGTAACAAAGGGAACCACTAAATATGATCCAGTTCCTTGTCTAGGTTTTAGCATCTTGTACTCCCTTGTTTTAAGATGTTCTCAGTTGTTGCTCAATTTGTATCTCAGTTTGCAATTAATATAGAAAATCCATCACAATTAGTCTGAATCCATATTCCTGAAAGACATGTGTAGTCTGCACAAGTAGAAGTCCTATTTTCAGCTGAACATTTTGGTCTTCTCTAACAGTTCACTACTAGCAAAATCACTACAGAATTAATGATGTATTTCATCAGTTCTTGGAGGTATTTTTATCATCATGGCCAGCCTCCAATTTGTTCATTATTTGGTGCCAAAATCTTTGGAGAAAAATAATACCAATATCCCCATGTGTTAATATGCATATGATTTTCAAAGAAGAGCTGATCTTTTGCTATATAGAATCCTTAGTAGTATGTTGGCATATGGAAGACTGAAATATGAAAGCATGTTCAATATGTGTTTTAGGGTTTGAGACACAATGTTACTATGGATTAAGACTGAAGGAGGCTCTATGGTTACATGAAAGCCTAGTGAACTTCTGTTGCATCACATATCTAGAACAATTCCCTGGGACATATAAACATGATAAAATTAGCAAAGGAGAACATTGGAACATAGGACCATAGCTACAGTGCACAACTACTTTGGAATCCAGGTGTCAGAGTGCTGTCAAACACCCACAACAGCCACTGAATTATACCCTCTTTTGAATTAGAATTAATTATATCATTTTTGTCATTGATTCCTCCATCTCTTCCAGTCACTAACTTTTATTTTCTCTGACAAAAGCAAAGTCCTTTTATTTCCTTCAAAGCAAAATTCTTTCAGTCTTTCCAGTTATCTCTACTGTATCCATGATAGCTGTCAGTGTGGTTTTTAAAATAATCAATATAAATTGCTACACCATTTACACAATTACCAGTTAACAAATCTTAACATATTCATCCACTCTTCTGGTGTTTCTTTAATTTTAAATGAGAACCTATTTTAAGCTGAAATTTCCATTTGCATTGCTGCTAAAGTCTCAGCTACATCCCATGAAAAGTTATTCACAACACAACTGTCAAGTAACTTGACCACCTTCTCTCATAATACTGTTTCTTTTAGTGAAGGGAAGGTATAGATTTATTTATCCCCTCTATTTTGTAAAAACAGCAAATCAGAGTATCTTCCAGAAAAATATAATGCATCATCGAAGTATTATCATCGGTAGATTTACATTGTCACATCTACCCAAGACCAAGGAAAACCTACCATCCACAAATTTCATTCAGCTTAAATATATGGTGATTTTAAGATCTCATATTCAGCAGTTCTCCCTAAACAATTCAACATGGAACCAAAGAGAAATACCCCCCTTTCACCTGTATTTAAAGGACATTTTTTTCTTACTTAGGGAAAATAAACTATAATTACCACGATTTCATCAACTTTATTATTCTACAAAAATTATTTTTATACTAAAAATCTATGGTGCAATAAGCATGGCCAATGCTACACTTTTTTTTTTTTTTAACATTTTCATACAAACTCTTCCAGTCTTGGCCAAATCAAGGAAAATTCATGTCACAATTAGTGAAAAATACACTGATTCTGGCAAACAAAAGTTAAGTTTCATAATAGTTGGCGTAATGCAGACATAAAATCGATACAACATTCAGTTTGCTCAAATTATTGATTAAATATTGAATAAATATTTGAATTTCAGGTATCTAAATTGAGGAATTGCCTCAGTTTTGCATTGTTACTTAATTTTATGGATTTCATTTAACAAATACCATGCTTGCTATAGATTGAGAATTAAGCTTAACTCTTTCTTATCACATGTATACTGTGCCATAGAGAATAAAATGAATTCATAAAACAAACATATCAAATACATGTAATTATTATTTCATTTTATTTTTCTAGTCTATAAGGGTTTATCCATTCAGTCTAAATCTAAGTAACAGATATTTGATCAAAATTACTTAGAATTGCTCTAGAAAATTATAGAAGATATATATGAGGTCCTTGTTGAATTTTGGAAAACTGATTTGAAGGCATGGCATCTCAAAGTGCTTATGGCCTCTAGCTGTTGAGGCAAAGCTATATATGAAAAAACTGTTATTTGATGAAGCTTTTAAAATGACTAAAAGGTCAGAGACAGCCCAAAGTAGGAAAGAATAATATTCTTTTGAATAATATAATTACACTTCAGTAGTGATATGTTACTGTATATAGTCGTAAAAAAAGAACAAAATGTACTTAAGAGGAATAGTGAAGATATTGAATGCTAGGGTGTGAATAGATAATCAGGCACTGCAGAGAGTAGGTATTTATTGACTGTTATGTGATCACCAGAGTGAAGATGGTTTTTTAGGAAGTAATAGAAATGCGCAAAGTTGGTGAATATTTTGGAGAAAATTATTCACCATTGCTGACTTAAAATAGTGTATTATATAAACAATGGTCCAGAGGGAAACAATGTGCATTTCTAGAGGTGACAATATAGGAAAATGAATGAGAATGGTTAGTAATCAACAGTCAGAAATGATGAAACCTTGCTTACAAGTGCTGAGCTCCAAGAAAAGCCTAATTTCAAAAATTTGTATCTGAATAGCTAGGAAAAACTGATACAAATACCAAAAATACAAGGTAACTTATAAATACATTTGTGTGTGTAAGATGATACATTTATATTTGAATATATGAGATTAAATCAATTAGATATCTAAGATCAGAGATATAGAAAATTAAGTCTTCTACTTGGAGGGACAGGTGGAAAGAAGAGAGAATATGGTCTGATCTTAGATATCTAAGATCAGAGATAAAGAAAAGTAAGTCCTCTACTTGGAGGGACAGGTGGAAAAAAGAGAGAATATGGTCATAAAAAAGCAAAAAAAAAAAGAAGATATAGAATAATGGAAATGAAATTTGAAGAAAAGTACAATGATAAAATTAAGAAAGCATAAATAAGTCATGTGAGGATAAGCAGGTAGGCAATTAAGTAAAGAAAATAAGAGGAATAACTACAGATAATTTGGTACAGATAGAGAAATAAAAGGAAAAGTAGATATAAATATGAAAAATAAAGATATACATATATATGAACTATATAGACAGATGGATATAGGCATATATAAGTATTACTATGTAAATGAATATTGAGGTGGATATGGATATAAGTTATGGAAATAGATACAGTGACATAGACCCAAACTTACTTAAGGCAGGCCCAGTTTATATACTACTTGTAGCAGTGAAATTATTTATAGTCCTCTGTTTTATACTCAAACATGTCTAATTTTGGATGATAATTTTTTGTTTTACCAAAAGATAGAGATAAATCCAGATATATGCAGAGTCATAACTGTAGTATTATGTACATGTGTAGAGGGAAGGCTATAAATTTGTATAAATACATAAGCAGGTATATTTTACATAGATATTTATATAGAATTATTCTATGAATTTTTATGATTATTCCAATTAAGTCATCTTAGAGTGTTAATTAAGAAATTTTGTAAATTTTATGTCAGCTATAAGCATGTTTTGTGACATAAAATCTTTCTGAAGTCTCCTTTAACCTCTGTGTTTCTCAAGCTGTAAATGATGGGGTTCATCATTGGGGTGATAACCCCATACAGCATTGAGATGAGCCTGTCTCTTGCTGGGGTGTGTTGACTGGAGGAAGGGCAGACATAGGTAAATGTTGTGCCATAAAACAGGCAGACCACAAAAAGGTGGGAAACGCATGTGGAGAAAGCTTTGCGCTTCCCTTCTGCTGACTGGATCTTTAGGACGGCAGATATGATATAGATATAAGAAATAAAAATGATCAGAAAAGCAGTGATCCCTAAGATACCTCCTACCACTAAAACAAGCATTTCTGCCACATACCTTGAAGAACAAGAGAGCGCCACCAATGGCGGGATGTCACAATAATACTGGTTAACCCGATTGGATTTACAGAAAGGCGGAAGGTGAATATCGTATGCAGAAGGGAATTAAGAAATCCTGCTGCCCAGGTTCCAGTCGTCAGCTGGGCACAGCATACGTTGGTCATGATGAGGGTGTAGCGAAGGGGGAAATATATGGCCACATACCGGTCATAAGCCATGATGGCAAGAAGGAAGCCCTCGGTCCCTGCCAAGTCCACCAAAAAATAAAGCTGCAAAGCACATCCAACAAAAGAAATGCTTTGCTTCTCAGTCAGGAGGTTCTCAAGCATCTTGGGAACAGTAGCTGATGGGCAGAATATGTCTAAGAGGGACAAATTTCCCAAGAAGTAATACATGGGTGTGTGCAGTTTTTTGTCAGTCCCAATGGTGAGGAAAATGGCACCGTTTCCCACCAAGTTGAACTGATAGATGACAGTAAAAACCACAAATAGAGGATAGCGCACCTCTGGGAGATCAGAGAGTCCTATGAGGATAAACTCATCCATGGTGGTAATATTGCCGATGCCCGTCTCTTCTTTCCACAAGACTCTTTCTGGAAAAAAATAAAACCAACAGTGTTTAAACTAAAAAAAACTTAGGAGTCTAGTGATGAGAAACACTTGGAATTTAGTCTGGGTGTGGTTGATGATTTGTGTTAACCTTATCTTAATTACATATTTCAATAATTAGAATTATTGATAAAACATCCAATGCATTTATATTTCTTGGAGTATTCAGGTTCAGTTCCATAACAAGAAAGTATTGTTGATCCTTCATTTACATATGACTATCAGCATATTATATTCTCAAAGAGCATACATTAATACAAATTAAATATGTTTTTTATGTAAATTAAATTTAGCCTATATAATGTAAATAAAACCTGGTTGATAATGTCTACATGTGACCCAAACAAAAAACAGATATATTTGCAAATATATTAAATTTCCTTTCCCCTTAAAACTTATGTAATTGACAATACAGAGTTTGTAACTCATATAAAACAGCACATCTTGGTCTTATTTACCCTTGTTTTATTTTCTAATTACATTTCAGTTACCTTAATAGGTAACTTCATTTTTTGTTTGTTTAGATTGCTTTGATGTTCATTTTTTCACATAGAAAATATTATGTCTATATGTGTGTCATAAAGAATTGGTGCATAGAAGAAAGGGATGATTAGAAAGAGACAAAGAAGACATAAAGAGCAACTTAAACTCCATAGGCATATAATTTAGAGTTCAAATCATAATGGTACAAAAAGTTTCACAAAATGGTTCCTTAAATGATTATTTGCTTTTTATATTCGTGTGTTTTCATATAACAATAACTAATTGGTGTGGATAAAGATATTAAAAAAAAAAAGAAGAGAGCTTTAAAGGTTGTTTTTCTGAAAAGGTGAATGCAAGTAAATTTATTGAGAAATGTGATATAATGTGCAGAATGGTTATTTAATTGCAGTTTAGTGAGGTGTACATGATATACTCATATACACACACAGACACAGATGGTGTACGAAAACTTGGGAAAAAATAATTTGTTCTTTAAAAAAAATAATAAACTGTGCATGATAGAAAATTCAAACTAAAAAGTGGCTTATAAAATAAAATGCAAAAAGTCCGTTTCTATTTGACGTAAAGGTAGTTGGCCACCAGAGGTTCTGAGTGATGGGAGAGGGAAGAATAGACATAATATGGGGGCATTTTGGGGACATTGAATTTGTCCTGTATGATGTTGCAGTGACAGATACAAGCCATTGTATATTTTGTCATAACTTACAACATTGTGTAGGACAAAATGTAAACTGTAGTCCATGGCTAGTAGCAATGCTTCAATACAGGTTCATCAATTTTAACGAATGTACCACAATAAAGAAGGATGTTGTTAATGTGGGAACGTGTGGGAGGGGGAGGGAACGGGGTATAAGGGAATCCCCTATATTTTTTATGTAACATTTATGTAATCTAAAGCTTATGTAAAATTTAAAAAAGTATTAGAAAACAAGGAAGTAAAAACAAATAGTCATTTTCTATGGTTCTTCTATACTACCATGCACCCCTCATTTCTTTTATGTGATAGAAAATCTTCATTATTTTTAACTCAAATAAAATATATAGCATTAATAATGCAAAATATATACAACAGGGTTTTTTTTTAAAAAATGGTATCCTTATATTCTGCCAATTTTTTTCCACTAGAAATATTTAAATAAGAATTGCTGAGTTTCATTGGAAGATGTTGTTATTCTTTCCTTAACAGCGCTGTTATTATCATTATCCTTTCCTTTCCTTAAGCAGTATCCACTCTGTGTACAACTTTAAAGAAGCACCCATTTCATTGATGAGGTCTAAATAGTGAAATTTTTCAAAGAAAAATGCTTAGATAACATTATTCAATAGACAAATGTTTGTTAAATGAGTGAATAAAGAAAGATTGAAGCAAAAGAACATCTTCAGCATTAATTCTCAACTTCTCAAATGTTTAAGATTCTACAAAATATTATATATTATATTTTTAATACTTTGAAAAGGTAATACTGAATTTAATAAATAAAGGGTACTTTTTAAACAAGAAACATTAATATTTTGAGACGGTAAATATTAACTTATGTACTTATTCTCATTTATATACACACTTATTTGATTTAATTTTTCTAAACATGGGTCATGAGAAATATAACAATAACCTCTTGAGAGAAATAGCAGGTAGTTTCCACATCAGGCTACATGATTAATGTATAGCCTCAAGAAATTACATTTTCTCTAAATTTCCCCTTGAATGTATAAATTTCTTAACTCAAACTTTTTGTCACAAAAAAACCACAAAATTTGTTCTTGTGGTGAGGGAACTTGTTTAACAAATTCCTCCTTTTTAAGCAAACATAATTAATCCCATGTAATTAGAAAAATTGAGGTGATTTTTTAAAAATAATGTATTGCTCAGGAAAAGGTTCTATAATCTTCCTTATTAACCCAGTAGGTCAATAGTTATTTGTCATAGAAGCAAAACTTCCTTGGAAAGTTCAATCTCCCAACCTGCTGTGTGAGATTAGTAGTTGTAACTAAGGGTACAAATACAAGAATTATACTTGTTGAAGTCATCTTTTTTAATAGTAATGAACAGCCAACTAGCTAAGGAGTATCCAAAGCAAGGGGCATGTGGCTAAGATTAGTCTTACATTGGAAATTAATGAAAAATTTTTATTTTATTGTATGACTTAAACTTTTACATATGGTAAAGGGCAAACATACCACATATGAAGCTTCTCCGTCTAACAAATAGCTACTTCAAGTTTCTACTGTATAGAGAAAGAAAATGATTTCATTAAGCAAAACTTATCACAAATAGATCTAAGATCTTATGATAATTCAAAATTTATAATTCATTTAATACTTCAATAACAAGAAAATCTTACATTTACAATTTCTTTGAGAAATGGACTATTTGTCTCTTAAAATACATTGCTAAAGACTTCTTATACCTTTCTGTTTAACCCAGGGATCAAGAGCTGGTAAACTAGATGAATGAAAAGTGCCCTTCTAGAATGTAGTTTCTCTTCCCATGCTTTGCATTATCCTTGTTGACTATTACTATCTAGGTTCAAGGGTCATAAACATGCTTTAGATACAATAAAAATTTACATAATAGTTATTGAGCACACTTGTGTAGATATGCACATTTTTTTAGGACTGAAACCATTTTTATACGTTTATTTAGCCACCCACTCTAATATAAAAAGTATACACTTTATCTTACCTAATTAATATTTAATTTCAACAAATACCTTATATGTGTAAATTTTTACACCATACAATATTAACATCTTTACAAACATATAATCTTTTAAGCTTAGATAGTCCAGAATTAAGCACAGAATTTTCTTGCTTTTCAGTTTTAGAAATTTCTTTACCAATACAAGGTTTCAACAAGATGAAAGTAAAATGATCCAGCCAACAAAAATGCATTAGTGAAAAAAAAAAAAAGACATCTTACTTAAATAGAGTGTTCATATGAGAAATTATTCTATAATTTCTATTATGCCTCCTTTCCCCTTAGGAAAAGCAACAATTAAGACTCTAGAGGGAATATGATTCTGTTCGTGATAAAACTGAATACTTCCAACCTAATAATGGGCACTTATTTCATAAATCATCAATTTAAAATGTTGAAAAAGAAACCTAAATTGTAGAAGTGTGACCATTTTGTTTCTTTTAATTTCTTAAGATAAAGAAAATTTTTTTCCAGGAATTGTATTGCCAGAAAAAAGTAAGTTATAAATTGATGTCATTAGGATATTTTTACTGTAACATGAAACATTTTCCCTATAAAATATGATTAGAAAATCAATTGTTATAATTTTCATTTTTTATGTGACAGGTAAACTTTAACACTATTGTCATTGTATTATTACATATTTTTATATTGTTAATACTATTCACAACGCACCATGAAAATCAGTGTTGTTACAACTGTTTAGAACAAAATATGTGGGATTTGGATCTTCTTTTAAAATTCATCTTCTAACAGTTTTCCAGCAGTGATTCGGTTATGTAGGACCTTGCATATTATCACAAATTAATTATATTTAATTAAAATCTGCTATGCTTAAATATATATTAGAACACAGGATTTCACACCAATTCCTCTAATTCAAAATTAAACATAAATAAAATACCTCAAAGTAGACTTCCTTACATCCCCTTTAATTTTTATTATTCCTTTATCCCATATTGAAAATCCTGTTTCCCAAAAATATTATTTTTTACTCATTTTCTACAGCCTATGATAAATACTCATTAATTTTGTAGTTACTACTTTAGTGCCAGTATCTCTAACCAAATAAATTCCTAATTATTTTTCAGACCTTTTTAAATTTTTGAATATATGTGACCAAATTAATATCCTTAGCATACAAGGCTTATAGCACACTGAAATTATGTCTGTAATATTTTTTGTATGAGTACCATAACAATTAAAATTTAATT
>JAQZBX010077511.1:0-14261 GCA_029593785.1 Cabassous unicinctus | reverse complement strand
TCTCTCTGGGTCCTTTGCTGTTCAAGAAGCTTTTAAATATGCTGCGAAATTCTCTTTTTGACAAGCCGGTCACAGTTCGATATCAGCAACTGGCCACAAGCAAAAGTGCCTGCCTTCAACTCTCCCGTACCAGTCTAGGCACTCTTAGTCGCCTTAACCCCCACAGGAGCCAAAACCCGCACCCGTTGTGTTAACACGTCCCTATCCCACTCCCCTCCTCCTCTCCGCTTCCCCCCCTTTCCCCTTTACTGGCCGCCGCTAATCCCTGTAAACAGCAATCCGCCCAGGACCAAGGGTGCTGAACTGGTTAGTCAATGACGGGCAACTAGACCTTTTCTGCAATAAAATTCTGGACAACCTAAGACAGGAGCCTAGCCAATTGTTGCCAAAAGCCCTAGCCCAATCGCTGCTAAGGCCTCCAATGACGGGTAAGATCCAGAAAATTGCACAGCATGGTCTAGACCTAAAACAGGCACAATTCCCCCTCAGCCAACCAGCCTTCAAAAAATAAAGAAAAAGGGGCAGATGTTGGCTATAACTTGAGAAACGAAACTTAAGTCCTGGGCGAGAAATGAAACTTAAGTTCTGGGAGAGAAACGAAACTTAAGTTCAGGGCAAGAAACGAAAGTTGACTAGCAGCCCATGGGCATGCGCGGCCACCTCCCGTCCCCTTACCCTAACCCCTTCCCTGCCCTCCTACCCAGCAACAACCCACGCCAACCAATCTCAACCTCGCCTAAATTTTAACCAATCAGCTAGACACACCACCCCTCAACCCTTTATATTGTACTGCATTTCCCCAGTAAAGCAGACCTGAGCTATCAGCCTCGTCTCCGCAGTCTCTTTCCTGCGTCGCCCTCCACACCGGATACCCCCCACCAGGGGGCACCGACCCTCAGCGGCCGAGACACCCCCCAATTCTCCCCCTCAAGGGTGCCTCAAAATACATGAGACAAACACTGGAAAACCTAAGTGGAGACATAAATGTCTCTACAATTATAGTGGGGGACTTTAAATACACCATTATCATCATTAGACAGAACATCTAGACAGAAAATCAATAAAGAAACAAAGACTCTGAATAATACATTAAAGGACCTGGGCCTAATGAACATATACAGAATGCTACATCCAAATACAGTGGGATATACATTCTTCTTGAGTGCACATGGATCATACTCCAAGATAAACCACATGCTAGGCCACAGAACAATTCTCAATGAATTCAGAAAGATTGAGATTATACAAAATAATTTCACAATGGAATAAAACTGGAAATCACTAAGAGCCAGAGAACCAGATTAGACACAAAGATATGGAAGTTAAACAACACAGTCTTAGACAAACTGGGTCAAGGAGGAAATCTCAAAAGAAATCAGTAACTACCTTGAAACAAATGAAAATCACAACACAACGTATCAAAACCTATGGGAGGCAGACAAAGCTGTACTGAGAGGGAAATGCATAACCAGAAATGCATATGTTAAAAAAGAAGTAAGAGCTAAAATCTAAGACTTAATTGCACACCTGGAGGAATTGGAAAAAAAACAACAAACTAACCCCGAAGGAAGTAGAAAGAAGGAAATAACAAAGATTAAAACACAACAAAATGAAATAGAAAATAAGAAAGCACTAGAAAAAATAAATAAACCAAAATCTGGTTCTTTGAGATATCAATAAAACTGACAAAACTTTAGCCAGCCTAACAAGGAAAAAGAGAGAGCAGATGCAAATACACAAAGTAAGGAATGAGGAAGGGGATATTGCCACTGACCCAACAGAAATAAAGAGTATCATAAGAGGATACTTTGAAAAATAATATGCCAATAAGAATGATAATTTAAAGGAAATGGACAAATTTCTAGAAACTCACAAGCAGCCTACATTGACGAAAGAAGAAATTGATGAACTCAACCATGCACTTACAAGTAAAGAGATAGACTCAGTCACCAAATACCTCCCAACTAAGAAGAGCCCAGGACCAGATGGCTTCACAACTGAATTCTGCCAAACATTCCAGAAAGAGCTAACACCAATCTTTCTTAAGCTCTTCCAGAAAATAAATGTAGAAGGAACATTGCCTAACTTATTCTATGATGCCAACATTACCCTAATACCAAAGCCAAACAAAGACACCACAAGAAAGGAAAATTACAGACCAATTTCTCTAATGAACCTAGATGCTAAAATCCTCAACAAAATATTACTAATCACATTCAACAACATATGAAAGAATTATACACCATGACCAAATGGGTTTCATCCCTAATATGCAAGGATGCTTCAACATAAGAAAATCAATCAATGTAACACACCACATGAACAGGTTGAAAGAAAAAAATCACATGATCATCTCTACAGATGCAGAAAAAGCATTTGACAAAATACAGCATCCTTTTCTGATAAAAACCCTGCAAAAGATAGGAATAGAAGGATACTTTCTGAACATGATAAAGGGTATATATATATATACCCTGAGCTAACATTGTCTTCAATGGTGAAATCCTGAAAACTATCCTTCTGAGATCGGGAACAAGACAAGGATGCCCACTGTCACCATTGCTATTTAACATTGTCTTAGAAGTACTTGCTCGAGCACTGAGGAAAGAAAAAGATATAAAAGGCATCCAAATTGGAAAACAAGAAGTAAAAATTTCATTTGCAGATGATATGATCCCATACATTGAAAGCCCTGAGAAATCTACAACAAAGCTTCTAGAAATTATAAAGGAGTTCAGTAACATTGCAGACTTTAAGATCAATGCTCAAAAATCAATAGCATTTCTGTACACCAATAACGATCAATCTGAGTTGGAAATCAAGAAAAAAATACCATTTACAAAAGTAACTAAAAGAATCAAATACCTAGGAATAAATTTAACTAAAGATATAAAGGACTTGTATACAGAAAATTACACAACATTGTTAAAAGAAACCAAAGAAGAATTAAATAAATAGAAGAATATTCCCTGTTCATGGATAGGGAGTCTAAAGATCGTCAAGATGTTTATCCTACCCAAACTGATATACAGATTTAATGCAATCTCAAAAAAATCAACACTAAATTTTTTAAGGAATTGGAAACACTAACTACCAAATTTATTTGGAAGGATAAGAGGCCCTGCATCACCCAAGACATATTGAAAAAGAAAAATGAAGTTGGAGGTATCACACTACCTGACTTTAAATCATACTACAAAGTTACAGTGGTCAAAACTGCATGGTATTGGCACAAGGATAGACATACTGACCAATGGAATCAAATTGAGACTTCTGATATAAATCCTCACATATACAGTCATCTGATATTCGACAAGGCCACCAAGCCCACTCAGTTGGGAGAGAATGGCCTCTTCAAGTATTGGTGCTTGGTGAACTGGATATCCATATCCAAAAAAATGAGAGAGGACCACCATCTCACACCTTATACAAAAATCTACTCAACATGGATCAAATATCTAAATATAAGAGCCAAGACCATAAAGACCTTGGAAGATAATGTAGGGAAGCATCTACAGGACCTTGTAATAGGAAATGGTTTCATGAACTTCACACCCAAATCATGAGCAGCAAAAGAAAAAATAGTAATTGAGAGGGAGGAACAGAATAGATCAAAAAGGGAGTATTTAGTGGTCCATGGAAATGTTTTTCATTACCTTACAGTGATGGACACAGGACATGGTAAATATAATCAAAATTTATAAAAGTGTACAGCCTAAAATGTAAACCATACTGTAAACCATTGACAATGTTTAGTAGCTATGTTTCACTATCTGTATATTAGTTCTAATAATTCTACCATCCACATACTAACAGGTTTTAAAATGGGGTGTGGAAAAGGGGAGGAGGTTGGGTATATGAGAGTTTCCTGTATTCTGTGTGTGTCTTTGCTGTGTCCTATAACTTCTTTGAAAATTAAAGTAAAAATTGTGAGACACTAGGGAGTGAGAAGGGGAAGGTGCCACAGTACAGACTGCACACCAGATATTGCAGTGATAAAAGGAAAAATGTCAAAAAAAATTTTTTTTTAATTTTCCCCTATTTTGAATATCACAATCCTTTAATTTTGTTTTATTTTTAGTTTTTATAAGTTTTCATGTATTTTATCTCTTACATTTAAACTTATTATTATTTCATTTTCCTATTAATTGTATTTGCCAATTGTATTGACTTCATCTTTAAAGAAGCTTTGGATCACAGAAAGGTTACAACTGGGGCAGGAGAGGATTGTTGGTGGAGGGGTGTCAGGGATGGGGGGTGCATGGGAGGAAGTTCTCCTGAATATACATAAAAGGTATATAAAATTGTTCAAATGCTCACGGGACATGGTCACAGTGAGTGTAGAATCACACAATAAATGAGACAATACTGAATTCACATTCTGGAGAGCTCTGACACATTCTCCAAGGGAGCAGCAACAGTCCCCCAAGTGCAGAGGCTGTGTCTGGCAAAGGAGGATGATCCACTGGTGAGCTCTTGTTATTGATGACTAGTCTTATGAGTCTTTGCTCTTGAAATAGAAACTTAGCCTATTGTTATGGGGTGCCTCCTGAGAGCCTCCTTGTTGCTCAAATGTGGACTCTCTCTAAGCCAAACTCTGCATATGAATGCATTACCTTCCTCCCAGCATGGGACATGACTCCCAGAGATGAGCCTCCCTGGCAATGAGGGATTATTACCAAGTGCCAACTGGCAATATAACTGGAAAAAGACCAAGAATAAAATGGGGAAATGGTAAAGACAAATGTGTTTATATGGCTAAGAGACTTCAAAGTGAGTTGGGAGGTCATCCCAG
This sequence comes from Cabassous unicinctus, assembly GCA_029593785.1. Classification (NCBI taxonomy): domain Eukaryota; kingdom Metazoa; phylum Chordata; class Mammalia; order Cingulata; family Chlamyphoridae; genus Cabassous; species Cabassous unicinctus. The sequence goes on along the minus strand of JAQZBX010077511.1, from coordinate 9,466 downwards.
AGGTAACACTTATGCACATCTCAGTAGTACCTCATAGGCTTCAAATATGGATATCACCCCAAATAAAGGGTCTCCTGAGGGGTCTGGAGACACCCAGGTCCTATTCAGGGCAGATAGCTCGGGGGTTTGGTGCCTTATCAGTGGACCCTACTTTGGAATTTGTGCTCCTGAGAGTGACAGAGTTGGACTCAAATATGTCTTCCCTGCACATGGTCCATCTGTCCCTTCTATTCAAACGTATATGTGGTGTTGGAGTTTGTAGATGTACTTCCAAGGACTGGAGTCTTTGGGCTGTCCATGTGCCAGCTAGGCCCAGAATCTCGATGAGCTGCAACTCCTACTCTACAGCTCAATGGACTCACCCAGGACACCTGGCAGGGAGATGATGATGGATAATGATCATGCCAGGGAATGGAGAGAGTCTGCAGCTGCAGGCAGGATAATTCCATCCATTTTATCCATGGGATATAAGCCCCCTCTCAATTGGAGGTAGAGTGGACCTCACCATGCCAGACTCCTCAGGATTGGGGGAAGAGCTATGGACTAGAGTGGACTTACTTGCATTCTGTTATAGACATATTGTGATTCAAGCACTGGAAGAAATTACAACGTTAATGTGGAGCCCAATGGTCACTGGATGCTTTGGGGGCAGGGAGAGGGAAAAGCAGTTGTAATACAGGGGCTTTTTCGGGACTTGGGAATTATCCTGACTGACATTGCAATGACAGATATAGGCCATTTTATATCATCATATAACATGCAGAACTGTAGGGGAGAGAGTGTGGTCTAGAATATGAACTATGGTCCATGCCTAATGGCAAAGCCCCAGGATATGTATATCCATTGCAGGTGATGTGCCACACTAATGATGGATGTTTATGTGGAAGATTGTGAGAGGTGTGGGAGGTGGGGCATATGGGAATCCCTATAATTTATGTGTAACTTTTATGTAATCTAAGTATCTTTTTAAAAATAAAAATATACATATTATTATTAAAAAAATAAACAAAATTTTGGAAACAATGAAACTTCTTAGCATATTTTACAGATAATTACTGTGCTGTGATCCAATTACTTAAAATTCCTATAAAATTATTAAGTTCATAAAGTGAATATCAAAACATTACTATATTAATAAATATGAATGAAATCATTCATACCAAAAAAATCTAAACTCCAAGAATTAAAAAGCATGAAGGGAATGTTACTAAAAGGATAATAATAATAAGCATATAATTTTGCCTGGCAATTTCTCCTCAAAAAAGCATCCTGGATATATAATCAAATGTGCATTAAAATATATGCCAGGATATATAGTACTGGTATGTTTCCATTATTGAAAAATTAGAAAAACTCATTGTAATGTTTCAAAATAGAGAATTGTTGAATATATTTTGTTCATTCATTAATTAGACTACTATGCCATCAATAAGAATAATTTTAAATATGCAATGCTATTTCAAGGTGCTTTGCCCAATATATAATGTAAAATATGAAATAATGTCCAAATATTATTGAAATTTATATAAATATTACATACAAAACATGGGAAATACACAACAAAATCTTAATTGGAATTATCTGTGGGTTTGAGCTTATTAATATTTTTTATTATTTTTTGTAATCTGCTTTTTCAAATTTTGTTCAGTGATCAGAGATTCATTTTATACTTAACAAAAGTTTTTTTAAAAAGCCTCCTTCTCCAAAGAGATGTCTTTGTTTATTCTACTTTAATCTGGTTATATTAAGTGGTCTTTAATTGGTTTCCTGTTATAATGTTTCCATTGCCATAAAATATACCTGATTTTGTACTTTAAATATTCCATCTTAGGAACATGATTAAATCACTCAAAGCGGCAGTTACTTAGTGGAGACTACATATACTTCATTAATATTTGTTTCATTTCCTTGGGCATAAAAGAAGTTACGTGAGTTGATATAAAATACTTAGAACAGAATGGATAAAATAAAAGCTTCCAATGCTAATTGGCTGTTTTTGTGGTGGTGGTTATATTCCCATGGTGTCAAAAGTATTTTAGTTTTGTCACCAACTTCTTTGTGGTCATTCATTTCCACAGGACAAGTAAGCAGTGTTATTTTACAGGCAGCAAGAAACAAGAAAAATTTGGAATTTTAATTTTTTTGTGCTAGTGTATTATCATGCTAAAATTTATTCTGATCTTTCCTAGGTATGCACCATTCACCATTCACATTGCAATTTGTTTGATATAATTCTGAGAGGGTTTTTAATGGAAAGAAGAGGTCATACTGCAGTGAATGCAAACTTCCACACATAAGTGGTCATTTAGACAGTGTAGAAGAACTTCCAGACCTGAGAAGACTCCATGAAAGAGAGCAAGGTGAGGAAAATAGAAATAGGAGGTCACCAAAGGACCTAATTCAAAATTTTGTCCATGACAAATACTGTATGAATGCATTACTATGAATCAAATATATTGTGTAACATAATGTTTGATTCACAAAAAATGTTTTTATATGTATCCATTACATTTAATTGAGAAATGTATATATTTATTCATATGTGTTTACTTTTTAGTTTTTAATTGTTTATATTTTCAATTATTAAATGTATAAAATAAAAAAAAATAAAATTTGTCCATGGCCAGCTATGAATTCCACCACTTCAAATACATTAACCACTATTCCTTTTTGGTTAAAAAAAAAGAAAGATGCATTCTGATTTTAATGATGTTTCCTGGAAAAAATAACCATTAAGCTTGTCATTTGTTATATAGGGGCAGATTTGAAACACCATAGTACATCTAAACTGCAGGTGTATTCAGAAAATATTTTTGCATCCTATTTCATCTAAAGAAATAACTCGTAAAAATCATTCAAAAAGTTTTTACTCATTCTTTCTACAATAGTACAAAATATCATTTTTCATATCTTCAGAAGTTTGCAGCACTATATATGCCACCAAACTTTCTCTACTCTTGTGTTGCTCAAATGAGCTTGTAGTGCCCCTAGCTCCACTCGTAGCCCTTCCCAGATTAAAAGTTACATTTATGCAGAAATATGATACCTTGGTATATAGGGGCTCATCCCGCTGACTATGTAAGTCACTTCCACACCGCTAATCAAGTTTCTCACCAACTCTACATTGGTTTGGGGGGGAGAAGTCAGTTCACGTTTTAGAAGAATTATCAAGCATAATGTATTTCTTCTTTCTTTTAGCTCTTCCCATGATTAAAAATGCCTGAAACTAAAAATAAACCTCATTCAATATCTCACTCAGTATTACTAATCAGATATTTTAATATCACCATCTTTTTCATTTTACTCAAATGAACACATTTTTCCTTAATAAAGTTATTTTTAGCTCATGTACTGTGCATGCCTCTCTCTCTGTGCTATTGTCTGTAGTTTCAGTCTCCATAAAACAAATCCTTGGTGGTTAAAATGATGGTCTCCAAGCAAAATGTCCTCTCTCCAATACCAGGAGTAAAATTAACTCCCCTTGTTTCACAACTGGGGTTTCTTTTCCTCTGAAAATAGTGCCTCCTAGGTTCTGTCCTCTTCCTTTTACCCCCTGGTTTTGCTCCATTTTTCCATGTGAAAGGAAATGGTTCCCTCTCTGAATTGAATTTTAGATTCCATAGTCCCTTTTGATAGAAATATATCCAACTCATCAATCTTATAAAGACTATGAAGTCAATATCACCGTAATACCAAAACCATATAAATACACCAAAAAATGAAAAATTGCAGACCAATATCTCTAATGAATATAAATGCATAAATCCTCAACACAATACTTTCAAACAGAATCCAAAGGCACATTCAAAGAATTATACACCATGATCAAGTGGGTTTTATCCCAGGTATGCAAGGGTGGCTCAGCACAATAAAATCAATTAGTATAATGGACCATATTTATAAAAAGAAGAAGAAAATAAAAAGAATATTTAATGTTTACTTTGTGCGAGTACCTTTTTGTCAGAGCCTAATGTGAAGTATGTCATTTTGTTTTCCCCAGAACCTAACTAATATAGTATGTTGTCAAATTTATAGATTATGTTCCAAATTCATAGCTAAGAAATTATGTCTCAGTGTCATTTTATTTTGTATTTCTCTTACTGTGAATGAGGTTGAGATTTTTTTGTATGTTTATATGCCATTTTCTTTTGTTGTGAGATATCTGTCCATATTTGAAAATGCTGTTACCCATTTTCTTGTTGGGTTGTAAGTCTTTTTCTTTCTGGTTTCTGGGCATTCTTTACATATTATGGAGGGTTGAATAAGACTTTTTGGATATTCTTTGTGATATGATTTTGCTTATTAAACTTTTCTGTTTAAATATAACATACTTCTAGAAAAGTATAAAAATCATAAGTGTACAACTCAGTGAATTTTTACAAATTAGCACCTTGTTCAGCAGCACACAGTCAAGAGATAGAATATATCCACAAGATCAAAAACTCCTATTCTCAGTGCAAAATAAATAATATTCTGACTTGATAGCTGTTTTCTCTCCCTTAAATGTGATGTTTTGTATTGTCTTGTGGCTTTCATTTTTCCTGATGATATCCTTCATTATTGTAATAGTTTGTTTCCTCTAGCTTCTTTTTCAGATTTTCTTTTATCTTTGGATTTTGGCAGTTGGATATAAAATGTTTAGTGTGATTGATTTTCTTTCTATTTATCCTGCTTGAGGTTTGCTGAGATTTTAGATTTGCAGCTGGTGTCATTTATCAATTTTGTGCAGGGAAAATATCCTTCAAAATGAAGGTGAAATAAAGACATTTTCAGGCTAAAAAAACTTAGAGAATTCATCTGAAAGAAAAGAACAGGGAAAAAAAAGGTCAAAAAGCCTTTCAGGTTAAAGGGAAGTTTGAATATACAGAACAGAATGAAAAAAACATTAGACATTATTAATATTTAGATAAATTTAAAAGATATCGTTATTTTATGCATGTATGCATAAAATTAACTGCCAGAGCCATCTTCTTCAAAACTCCAGGAAACAACTTAAGAGTTTCAGTAACTGAGCAAGTTCTGACTCAAGAAAAAGCAGCCTGAAAAATGGTACATGAGGCTTGTGGTGTCTATCCTTTCCCAAGTGCAATGTGGAGTCAGCCTGTACCTGTTCCAGAGGGGGCAGAGTAACCCTTATGCACATACTGAGGTGCCTGTATGCCAGTGCCTATTTATCCAGTGGAAACCTAAAGACTGAATCAGAAAACTCATCACTGGAATGCAACCACAGAGAAGCAGTTTGCAGACAGCTAAAGTATTATAAGAAACAATTATATTGAAGCAGCCTTGGCCAAAACACTGCCTACATTAAGGCATTAATTATATAACCCAGGAGGGGGTGAAAGTCTATGTCAAAGGGGGCATTAGAACTAAAGTAAGCTGTAAACTGGGGAATTCCTAAGACCATCAACAAGCACAAGTCTAGATAAGAAGCAAATGCAAGAACTCCACACAGGCTCAGACAAGACAGAGGACCCTGCACTTCATATATGACTATGGCTGATAATCTTGGTAGGAGAATTAAGTTCTGAAAGAAACCACAAGCCAAAGCAAAGCCAATTTTCAGAATGTGAAAGGTGCTGTTTGCTTTGGTAGGTTTATTTTTGCTAGAGCCTGGCACTCAAGGATATTGCTGTCATACCACAAGCTCGATACAAACTTAAAGAACAGACGCCTCAGGTACTAATCCCAGAGTTAATACTTTAAAATATTAAAATGTGTGAAACAAATTATTATAAGATAAACCAAGAAGCAAGAAGTGATGACCCATCAAAGGAACAAGAAACCATCATTGGATTTTGGACATTCCTGAAAAGGCTTATTTTAAAAAATGATCCTTAGTATGTTCAAGGAGATAAAAGAAAGCACAGAAAAAGAAATAAGGATATAAGGACACAATGAATGAACAAGATGATGTGTATGTTATTCAAATTAAGTCAGTATCAAATCAAATGTGATTGTTGTAGATTTAGGATATTAAATTTTAACCCTATGGTTATAAAAAAAAGAAAATATATGAAAACTATATTAATAAAGAAATGAGAATGACTCAAAGTGGTACAATAGAAATGAAAGAAATATGAAATTAGGCATTAACAAAAGAATTGAGGATCAAAAATTGTATAAGACTTACAGAGACAAAATAGAAAAATGGCAAAAGAAAGTCCTGTATTATCAGTAGTTACTTTAAATGTAAATGGATTAAGCTCTCCAGTCAAATGGAAGAGATTAGCAGAATGGATTTTTAAGAAAGCATGATCTAATTAAATTCTGGCTATAAGAGATTCACCTTAAATAAAAGACACAAGTAGGCCGAAAGTGAAGAGATGGAAAACATAGATAAACCATGTTAAGAGCAACCAAAAGAGAGCTGGGATACTTATATAATATCAGATAAAACAAACTTGAAAACAAATACTGTTATAGGTATTTTTAAATACTGTTATAGGTAAAGGAAGATCACTTTATACTGATAAAGGGGTCAATCAACTAGAAGACATTATAATTATAAATATATATGAACTCAACAGCAGAGCCCCAAAGTATATGAAGCAAATATTGACAGATTTGAAAGGATAAATAGGCAGTTCTACCTTAATAGTAGGAGACTTCAATACACTGCTTTCAATAATGGCCAGAATATCCAAACAGAAAATAAGTAAAGAAATAGAAAACTTGAATGACACTCTCAACCAACTAGGCCAAACAGACAAACATGGAGCACTTCATCCAACAGCAAAAGGATACATATTTTTCTTTAGTGCACATGGATTATTCTCCAGGATAGGCCATATCTTAGGTCACAAAACAAGTCACAATTAATAAAAGAATATTGAAATTTTACAATGTATTTTCTCCAATGACAATGGAATGAGGTAAAGAATCAATAATAGAGAGAGAAGTGGAAAATTAACAAATATGTGGAAATTAAACAACATACTCTTAAACAAACAATGAGTCAAAAAAGAAATCACAAGGGTAATTAGGAAATATCTTGAATCAAATGAAAATGAAAGCATAGCATACAGAAACTTATGGGATGCACAAGGCAGTGCTGAAAGGGAAATTTACAGCTTCAAATGATTACATTGAAAGGAAGAAAGATCTCAGGTCAGAGGCCCAACTTCACAAGTAGAAGTTCTAGAAAAAGAAGAGCAAATTAAACCCAAAGCAAACAGAAGGATGGAAATAACAAAGATTATAACAGAGATAAACGAAATATAGGAATTTTAAAAAAACCTATAGAGAGACTCAAGAAAACCAAAAGTTGGTTTCCAGAAAAGATCAATAAAAAAGACAAATTTTTAGCTAGACTGTCAAAGAAAAAACAGAGAGGCAACAATAACTAAACTTAGAAATAAAAGGGGAACATTACTAATGACCCCACAGAAATAAAAAAAGGTTTATAAGAGGATAGTATGAACAACTGTATGTCCACAAATGAGATAACCTAGTTAAAATGAACAAATTCTTAGAAATGCTTGAATACCCTACACTTACTCTAAAGGAAATAGATGATCTCAACAGACCAACAACTAGCAATGAGATTGAATCAGTTATTTAAAAACTTCCAATAAAAAAAAAAGCCCTGGACCAGATGACTTCATAAGGGAATTCTACCAAATATTCCAAGAAGACAGCACCAATTCTTCTCAATCTCTTCCAAAAAGTGAATAGGGGACAACACTCCGTAACTCATTCTATGAGGCCAAAATCACCCTCATACCAAAGCCAGATAAAGATATGACAAGAAAAGAAAGCTACAGACCAATACCCCCTATGGATATAGATGCAAAAATCTTCAAACATACTAGCAAACTGAATCCAAAAGCACATCAAAAGTTATACACCATGATCAAGTGGTATATATTCCAGGCATGCAATATAAGAAAATCAATTAATGTAATGCACCACATTAGGAGAACAAAGGAAAAACCCACATGATCTTCTCATTTGACACAGAAAAGATATATACAGGGCAAAATCCAGCATGCCTTATCGATAACATAACTTAGAAAACTAGGAATAGAAGGAAACATCCTCAACATGATAAAGGACATATATGAAAAACCCACTGCTAACACCATACTCAGTGGTTAAAATCTGAAAGCCTTCCTTCTAAGATCAGGAACAAGACAAGGGTACCCAATGTCACCGCTGTTATTCAACATTGTACTGGAAGTTCTAGTTATGAAAGTTAGGCAAGTAAAAGAAATGAAAGACATCCAACCTGGAAAAGAAGAAGTAAAACTTTCACTATTTCCAGATGACAGGGTCTTAAATATACGAAATGCTGAAAAACACACAATAAAGTTATTGGAATTAATAAATGAATTCAAAAGAGTGGAAGTACACAAGATTAATTGCAAAAAAATCAGCAGTGTTTCTACACACTAGAAATTAACACTCTGAAGAGGAAATTAAGAAATTTACAAAAACAACTAAAAGAATTAAATATTTAAGAATAAATGTAATCAAGGATGTAAAGGGCTTGTACAAGGAAAACTACAACACATTGCTAAAAGAAATCTCAAAGGAGACCTAAATAAATGGAAAGACATTCTGTGCTTGTGGATTAGAAGACAAAATATTGTCAACATGCTAGTTCTACCCAAAGCAATTTATGTATTCAACACAATCACAATCAAAACTCCTTCATCTTTGTAGAAATGGAAAAGCTGTTCATCAAATTCATATGGAAGGGTAAGCTACCTCCATTGGCTGTAGTCATTCTTTTAAAGATTTATTTTTATTTTTTATGTATTCCCCCCTTGTTGCTTGTGCTCACTGTGCTCATTTTTTCCTGTGCATTTTTCTGTATCTGCTTGTCTTCCTTTTTTGTATCATCTTGCCAGGCCAGCTCACCACACTACATGGGCAGTCAGCTCACTGTGCCCCGTGAGCCATCAGTTCACCACACCCTGAGAGCCAGCCTGCCTTCATCAGGCAGCCCCAGGAATCAAACCCAGGGCCTCCCATATGGTAAATGGGATCCTGACAAATTGAGCCACAGCTGCTTTCCCTGAAGTCATCTTGAAAAAGAAATAAGTTGGAGGATTCACACTTCCCAGTCTTAAAACTTATTACAAAACCACAGTAATCAAAACAGCATGATATTGGCACAAAGAAAGACATATAGGCCAATGAAATTGAACTGAGGGTTCAGGAATCAACCCTCATCTATGGCCAACTGATTTTTAACAAGGGTGTGCAGCCCACTCTATTGGTAAAACACAGGCTTTTCAATAAATGGTGTAGGAAAACTGGATGTCTGTATATAAAGGAATGAAGGTGGCCCTCCTACCTCACATCAAATATAAAAATAAACTCAAAATTGAACAAAGACATAAATGTAAGAATCATAACTATGAAACTCCTTGAAGAAAACATAGGGAAATGTTTTCATGACCTTGTGTTGTCCAGTTGTTTCTTAGACTTTATGTCAAAACACAAACAACAAAAGAAA
>JAQZBX010077510.1:0-14262 GCA_029593785.1 Cabassous unicinctus | reverse complement strand
TTCCCCATCGTCGTCTCCTCACCAGTTTACTTGGATGAGTCCATTGAGCTATAGGGTAGGAGTTGCAGCTCCACCGAGATTCCAGGCACAGCTGGCACATAGGTGGCCCAGAGGATACAGTCTCTGGAAGTACACCTAAAAGCTTCTGCATCACATATAGGTTTGAGTAGAAGGGATTGATGGACCATGTGCAAGGATGACTTATTTGAGTCCAACTCTGTCACTCTCAGGAACACAGATGCCAATGAAGAGCCCACTAATTAGGCATCAATCTCTGGGGCTATCCCTCTTGTATAGGACCTGGGTGTCACCAGAGCTCTCAGGGTTCCCTCAGTGTGTGGTGATATCCACTTTGGTGTTCTATGAGATCCTACTGAGGTGTGCGTAAGTATTACCTCTGGGATGACCTCCCGACTCTCTTTGAAGTCTCTTAGCCATGTGAACTCATTTCTCTTTACCTTTTCCCCCTTTTATTCAAGGTCTTTTCCAATCGTGTTGCCAGTTGGCACTTGGTATTAATCCCTCATTTCCAGGGACGCTCATCCCCGAGAGTCATGTCCCACGTTGGGGGGAAGGTAATGCATTCAAATGCTGAGTTTGGCTTAGAGAGATGCCACATTTGAGCAACAAGGAGGCTCTCAGGTGGTAACCCTTAGGCACCCCATAACAGTAGGCTAAGTTTCAATTAGAAGAGCAAATACTCATAAGACTAGTCCTCAATAACAAGAACCCATCAGTGTGGCATCCTCTTTTGCCAGACACTGCCTCTGCACTCAGGGGACTGTTGCTGCTCCCTTGTGGAATGTAGCAGAGCTCTCCAGGCTGGGAATTCAGATTCCCTCATTAATTGAGTAATTGTCTACCCACCGTGACCATGCCCCATCCCTTGATCATTTGAACAATTTTATATATCTTTCATGTATATTCAGATGGACTTACTCCCATGAATCCCCCATCCCAGACACCCCCCACCAATGATTCTCTGCAGACCCCTTTGTAACCTTTCTGTGATCCAAACCTTTCTTAAACATGAAGTCAATATAATAACAAAATACAATTAATAGAAAAAAGAAATAATAATAATAATTTTAAATGCAGGAGATAAGTACAAGGGGACTCAGAAGAAAAAAAAAGGAAACTAAACGAATAATAAAATATAATTAGCAAATTGGGACATTTGACAAAATGGGAAAAAAAACAAAAAACAAAAAAAAATCCTTTTTTTTAGAAGAAATTATTCTTTTTTCCTTTAATCATTGTAATATCGGTTGTCCAGTGTATCATGAAACCTTCTCCCTCTCATTCCCCAGTGTTCCCCAAATTTCAATTTAATTTTCAAAGAAGTTTTGGGTCACAGCAGAGTCACACACGGAATACTAGAGACTCCCACATACCCAACCTCCCTCCCCCTTCCCCACCCCATATTAAAACCTCTTTTTTTTTTATGGATATTATCATTGTTATAACTGTTATACAGATAGTAAAATATAGCAACTAAAAATTTTCAGTGGTTTACAGTATAGTTTACAATTTAGACTGTACAGTTTAATAATTTTTGATCATATTTACCATGTCCTGTGTCCATTAATGTAAGGTAATGAAGAATATTTCCCATGACCACTACATACCCGATTTGATCTTTTCTGTTCCTACTTCCCCACTACTGATTTTCTAATAGTGGTCATTCACTAAGGTGTGAAATGGCATCTCATTGTGGCTTTCATCTGCATTTCCTTATTAGCTAGTGATGTTGAACATTTCTCGTGTGATTTTTGGCCTCTTGTATTTCCTGTTTGGATAAATGTCTATTCAAGGCTTTTGCTCACTTTTAAATTATGCTATTTGTCTTTTCTAATTGAGATGACAATTGCTTTATATAACAAGATATAAAGCCCTTATTAAATATATGGTTTCCAAATATTATCTCCCATAGAATAGGCTGCCTTTTCACTTTCTTGACAGAGCGTTTTGAAGGAAAGTGTTTAATTTTGAGTTTATTTTCTTCATTGCTTGTTCTTCCAGTGTAAATATTAAGTAACCACCTACTACAGGTCTTGATGTTTCCTTACATTTTCTTCTTGGAGTTTTATGGTTCTAGCTTTTATATTTAGGTCTTTGATCCATTTTGAGTTAATTTTTGTCTAAGGTGTGAGAGAGTGGTCCTAATTTTTTCTTTTGGACATGGATATCCAGTTCTCCCAGAGCTATTTGTTGGACAAACTGTTCTGTCCCAGCTTGTGGGCTTGACAGCCTTGTCAAAAATCACTTGGCAAGACCCCCATCCATCTGAGGGGATGCCAAAGGCCTGCGTGGAGGCTGGTCTTCCACAGTGATGAGTGGAAAGAGAGGTGTGTCCCAGGGGCCAGGGGCGGTGGTCAGGCCCCCTGGGGGGATGCTGTGCTCCCCTGGGCTCCCGCTGGGGGTGGAGAAGAAACCAGCTGGGCGGGTTCAAGCCTTGGCAGCGGCGGCCTCCGCGGTCCCGGTGCCGCCGGCTCCTCCCAGCGAGTGGGCCAGTTTGCGGCTCGCCACGCTGAAGCAGTGCATGGCGGGTGCGCAGAGGGTGCCGCCCAGCACCCTCGCAGTAGCCATGCCTGGTCCCTAGCGCACCTGCTGCAGCCCGCGCCGGCAGCCCCGCGCCCCCCAGTCTCGCAGTCCGGCAGCCCAGCGCCTCGCAGTCCCGCGCCCACTGCCGCCTCTTCAGTGGGCGACCTGCTCAGGGTCCACCACCGAGGAGGACAGCGACTCCACCTGGCAGGGGGCCTCAGAGCCCCAGCCGGAGGAGCCGGTGCCCATGGCAGTGAGTTCCCGGGGCAGGAGCCCAGCAGCCCGAACAGCCCTGGGAGTGAGCTGGAGGGTGGTCCCGCATCAGCCCCACACTGGAACAAGACGATAAGGTGGCGGGTGAGGGGCTGAGTGGAGATCCCACTGAGGCCACTGCAAAACTTGAGAGAAGGTTTTATGCCGCGAGCAATTTGTACAAATACCGACACCAGTACCCACAGAACTTCCAAGATATCCCATATCAAAATGACTTGAGCAATATTTGTTTTTATAAGAATAAAATACCATTTAAGCCAGATGGTGTTTACATAGAAGAAGTTCTAAGTAAGTGGAAAGGAGATTACCAGAAGCTGGAAGATAACCATATTTACATTCAATGGCTGTTTCCCCTGAGAGAACAAAGCTTGAACTTTTATGCTAAAGATTTAACTATGAATGAAACTGAAATTGAGGAATTCAATAAAAAACAAAATAAGCAATTAGAAGATTCTTGCTGGCTTATAAAATGATGTTAGAATTCTTTGAAATAAAGCTGCTCGATAAAACTGGAAATGTGGCCTGTGCCTTTAACTGGCAGGAGTTTTCAGCATCTGAATGAGCCCCCCAGCACAACTATTTAAGAATCACCAGTATTCTTTAAAGTCTTGGTGACTTGGATATGAAACTATTAAATCTCCTCTTGTAAAATTTATTCTTGTGGAAAATACTATTCCCAATATTAAGCAGAGTGCTCCGGAATATTTTGTTTATACAATTAGAGACAGGAGAGAAGGGAGAAAGCTCCTACAATTTGCCCAGAAACATTACACACCCTCAGAGAATTTTATCTGGGGACCACCCAGAAAAGAAGAGTCAGAGGGAAGCAAAGTGCTGAAAACACACGCCCCTCTGGTCTCCAGTCACAACAAACTTCTAAGCATAAAAAATCCAAGGACTCCAAAAATTCCTCCTCAGCTGTTAATTTAAATAGCAAAACAGTGGAAGAAAAAAAGGGGGCACCTGAAAAGCCTGGAAAAGAGGCAGACAACCCCAGAGCAGAGCCCAGCGATGAAGCTGTCAAGCCCAGAAACAATAAGGACAGTAATGATGAAAATTTGAATTCTCAACCAGAAGAGGAAAGAGAAGAAAAAGATGAAAATCATATCAAAGACTGTGAAAGTCCTGGAAATACAACTTCCCACGATGACATTTTACTACAGCAAATTATCAGAAAACCCAGAAACCAGTTTAGGTAAGGGAGAAAAATATTCTTGTACAGTTTATCCTAAAGAACAAAGATGAGGTTAAATTTCAAATCTTAGGTGTCTGTGATTTCTGTTGCAAGATTTTGTTATTGTTTGTTTTTCATTTTGGATGACAATGAATTTAATATTTAATAAGAAGTCTGAAGACAGGACCCAATGAATGAATATATTTGCTAAAGCTTTTAGGATGTGAGTTTTCAAATTCTGTACACAGGGATTATTTTTAAATTATTTTCAAGGCAAATGGAAAAAAAAATTATGGATTTATTTTTAAAGCTGGAAAAAGAATTTGGTCTTCTCAAATGTTTTCAGGAAGCAAGTTGGATTCTTTGATTACAACACCCCAGCAAGTTTATTTTTAAATCCCAATAATTGAAATGCCTTTCCTTAGGGGAACTGTGACTTTCCCAGTCCATCCAACAGTCCTGCTGTATTTTAATCTTTCCCTTTCTCACTCTCACCTGCCTTCCTCCATCTTTGACAATTAGCGTGTGCTTTTCTAGCTTATGTTAGAATGATTTTGTATACTGAAATTAAAAAAGAACACAACTGGACTTTAAATATATGATTTCAAGAATTTGCTTTGTTTAAAATTATAATTTTTTCCACAAAAACTATCTCTTGTCTATAGATGTGAGGGTCTCTTTCTAAACAATTAATTTGGTTCCATTGGTCTGTAAATGTATCTTTATGCTAGTACCATGCTGTTTTTACCACTGTAGCTAGATAATATTATTTAAAGTCTGGAAGTGAGTGCTCTCCAACTCTGTACTTCTTTTTAAGAAGACTTTAGCTACTCAGGGTCCCTACACTTGCAAATAAATTTGACAGTTGGGTTTTCAATTTCTTGTAAAATGGTTGCTGAAATGTTTTTTCAGGATTGATTTGAATCTGTATATCAATTTGGGTAGAATTGACATCTTAAAGAAATTTAGTCTTTCAATCCATGAACATGGAATGTTCTTCAGTTTATTTAGTTCTCATTTGATTACTTTTAGCAATGCATTGCAATTTTCTGAATGCAAGGGCTTCATGCACTTGGTTAAGTTTATTACTAAATATTTTATTCTTTTAGTTGCTGTTGTAAATAGACATTTTTCCTAATTTCTTTCACAGATGGCTCATTAATAATGTATAGAAACACAACTGATTTTTCCATATTAATCTTGCATCCTGTTACTTTGCTGAACCCATTTGTTACATCTAATAGCTTTGTTGAAGTTTTTCAAGGCTTTCTAGGTATAGGAGCATACCATCTGTGAATAGTGAAAGTTTTATTTCTTCCTTTCCAGTTTGGATGCCTTTTATTTATTTTTCTTCCCTGATTGCTCTAGCCAGAGCCTCTATCACTATATTAAACAACAGTGTTGACAGTGAGCAACATTATCTTGTTCCTGATTTCGTTGGGAAAGCTTTCAGTTTTTCACCATTGAGTTCAATATTAGCTGTGAGTTTTTCATATATGCCCTTTATCATATTCAGAAAATCTCATTCAATTCTTATTTTTCAGACTATTTTAATCAAGAAAGGATGCTGTAATTTGTCAAATGCCTTTTCTGCATTATTGAGAGGATCATGTGAATTTTCCTTCTTTGATTTTTTGATATGATGTACTATGCTTATTTTTGTGTGTGTGCTGAACCATCCTTGCATGCCTGGTGTAAAACCCAGTTGATCATAATGTTTAATTCTTTCAATGTTTCATTGGATTCAATTGGTGTATATATTTTGTGGATTTTTGCATCTATATTCATTAGGAAATGGTATTGTAATTTTCTTTTCATGTATTAGGGTGATATTTTCATAGAATGAGTTTGGAAGCATTCCTTCCTGTTGGATTTTTTTTAAGAGCTTGAGTGAGCTTGGTATTAAATCTTTGTTGAAAGCTTGGGAGAATTCACTTCTGAAGCTATATCATGGTCTAGAGCTTTCCATTTTGGTGAGTTGTTTGGTGACTGTTTCAGTCTCTTTACTTGTGATTTATTTGTTGATGTCTTCTATTTTGATTAGGGTTGGTGTACATAGTTCATACGTTTCTAGGAATTTTTCCATTTCATCTAAACCATCTAGTTTGTTGTTGTACAGTTGTTCATAGTATCTGCTGATTATCTCTTTTAATTCAGTGGTGTCAGTAGTAATCTAGCTAAGCATTTGGCCTTTTTAAAAAAATCTTCCTGAAGAACCAACTTTTGGTTTTGTTAATTCTCCTTAATGTTTTTCTTGTTCTAAATTTCATTTGTTTCTGCACTGATCTTTGTAATTTCATTCATTTCATTCTTTCTCCTTGCTTTGGGAACAGCTGTTTTTTTCCCCCTACTTCCTCCAGCTGTGTAGTTAAGTCATTGATTTTAAGTCTCTCTTCTTTTTTAAGATAAGCATTGATGGTTATAAATTTCCCTCTCAGCACTGTCTTCAATTCATCCCATAGGATCTGATATGTTGTGTTCTTGTTTTCATTTATCTCTAGATATTTGCTAATTTCTTTTGCAATTTCTTTTTGACCCACTGATTATTTAAAAGTTAGCTGTGTAATTTCCATATATTTGTGAATTTTCCTTATTTCTGTCTGTTGTTGACTTCCAGCTTCATTCCATTATGATCAGAAAATGTACTCTGTATAATTTCCACTTTTTCAAATTTATTGAGATATCTTTTGTGACTCAACATGTGGTCTATTCTGGAGAAAGCTCTATGAGCACTTGAGAAGAATGTATATCCTGCTGTTTTGGGGGAGGAATGTTCTCTCTATATATCTATTAGTTTTAGTTCTTTTATCATATTATTCATGTTCTCTATTTCTTTATTAATCCTCTGCCCAGATGTTCTTACCAATGTTGAGGGTGGTATAGTGAAGTCTCCAACTATTATTGCAGATACATCTATGTCTCCTTTCAATTTTGCCAGTGCTAGCCTCATGTAATTTGAAGAATCTTGGTTAGTTGCATTGAAATTTATGATTTTTATTTTTCCTGATGAGTTGCTGTTTTTAAATATATAATGTCCTTCACTTTTCTAATAATAGCTTTGTTTTAAAGACTATTTCATTTGATATCGATACAGCTACTCTATCTTTTTTGTTGTTGTTATTGCATGATTTTTTCTCTCTTTTTTTTCTAGATTCCTATCATATACTCAGGATTCATACCTTCAGCCTGGCAAGAAGTCTTATGGACAGTCTTAGGATAAGGCTTCCTTATCTTGTGAGTGAGCCCTCCAAGGCCCCAGTGGTTGCCACAGGGTGGCCCCTGGATGTCACACCCTGGTGACCACAAGACATCATAATTATCTCTGCAGAATGCTCCATCTGGGACCAAAGCTAATGCCTGCCAAGCAGTGCAGACATGCAGAGGTGTTTTAAAAGACAGCTAAGCAGCACTTCTCCTCATATTCATATACTGACACACCCAGAATTGGTGATATTTACAGGCCACTTTGACAAAAAGGAAAAGGCTGTTTCTGACTTGAAGTGACTCTACAGCTGACAGCCTTGAGGGTCAGCCCATCTGATTGAATCCACTGAGTTTAAGATGAACTTCAACTCTGTCATCCCCACCAGTTTATTTATTGTCAGACATAGTGTCCAGGGTATGTGTGGATGTGCAGTATTGGCAAGATGGCTCTTACAAAGGGTTTCCAGGCTCTTTGTTAAATTTTTGTAACTAGAGCACATGAAGAATCAAGTGCATATTGCAAAATATTGAAATTCAAACATAAATAAGCAAGGGGGGTATGATTTATCTCATTTCTGTAATGTTTTCTTAAGTGCCAATTTATCTGTATGCTTGGTTTCAAGCAATTATTTTCTTCTACAGGTAGCTTTTCTGGGAAATCAGACCTCTATTTCAGTGTTCCACATTTTTCCAGAATATGACCCTGCATCCAGTCCCCTATATCCAACCCTAGTCACTGTCCATCAAGCCTGTCCCTTTCTCCACCAAAATGGGTGCACACTGCAAACTTTAATCTAAGTGGATCAATAGCAACTCAATTTAAGGCAGAGTGGTTTTCTGCTACACCCACTCCTTCAGAGAAAATGTCCCTTTCCATCCTGTGTGGTTTTGTGTGGCTCTGGATCATGCCATTTCTTTCCCTCACCATAGGGAAAACATGCGACTGAAACAGACATTTCATCTCTTTCATGGGACTGAGATTCAAAGTTAGAGATGACAGAAGACAGAGGGACAGTGAACAAAAGTAACTGTACATGAAGTTCACCCTCTGAGATCCCGGACATTTGAAATCCAAGTAATCCAAGACAAAATGCTGGAATTGTTGGGAGAAATGTGCCCTCTTTGCTCTGGGTTGTTAAACTAGTAAAATGTGGACATCTTGCCTAAGAATGAAGGCAACTCAGAGGAAAACAGAAGCAAGAGATGGAGGACAAAAAACTCCTGATGCAATTACCTGAGCACCTGGATCCAGCTATTCCTGAAGCTAGTTGCCATGGATTATTCAGTTATATAAGCCAATACATTTTTTATATAAGGAAGTTTGAATGGCGTTTTCTCCCACTTGTTACATACTACAGGCTTCCTATTTACTGAGTTTCCCTGCTCCCTGTAATCATAATAAAGCTCCCTTTCATTTACTGAGCCCTCTTGAAAGCCTTTTGAAAGTGATTGGACTCATTTCTATGAAACAGTGCTAGCCTAACTTTATTGATGAAAGACCTAAGGCACAGAAAGGAAGTGAAAGAAATTAAGGTTGGAATCTGGCTTTCCTAATATCTGATCTAGTTCTTTTTTTCCCTTCCCCTTTCAGTTTGGGTAAGAAGAATACTTTTTCTCTTTGCAGAAGAAGAACAGAGTCCCAGGACATTGCCACCCCAGCAAGGGGAGTGTTAAGTTATTTGTTGAAAAACCCAAACAAGAGCAGGCAAGACCCTATTTGCATTATGCAGAATCATAATAAGAGTAATACTAATAGTAATTTCAGTTGCCTAGAAAACTTCTGGAAGATGAGAGAGGAAATGGTTACCTATGATTACCTATGGGAAGTGAAATGGGTGAGAAGGAGACTTTTTAAAAACTTTTTTTTAAAAAAGATACTAAGATTACATAAATGTTACATTAAAAAATGTAGGGGGTTCCCATGTGCCCCAGTCTCTACCCCACCTGCACTTTCCCACATTAACAACATCCTTCATTTGTGTGGTACATTTGTTAAAATTGATGAACACATATTGGAGCATTGCTACTAAGTGTGGATTATAGTTTACATTTCATTTTAAACTCTCTCCCACACAATTTTGCAAGTTATGACAAGATATATAATGGCCTGTGTCTGTCATTGCAATGTCATTTGGGACAATTTCAATGTCCCAAAAATGTCCCCATATTGCACCTATTTTCCCCTGTCCCTCCCCTCTGAACCTCCAGTGGCCACTGGAGAGGGAGACTTTTATTTTTTACTTTATATCTTCTACTGTACATTGTGAAATATTTTACTAGGGACATAGATTGCTTTGTATTTAAAAAACAGTACATTCTGAAATGTAAGAATAGCTGGCTTTCATCTGGCACAATTAGAACATCAAATGGTGAATTACAAACCATTGACAAAATAGGAATCCCTGAGTCTATAACACTGGTAAATAGATATATAGATAAACAAACAGGGAGAAGGGTGGTTTGGGTTACAGTAGCATAGGAAGGGCCAACTGGATATGTGGAGGGAGAGCTGGGGTTGGAAACTCACAATTTTGTTACCATGATGGTAAAGATTGGTTCAGGTAAGAATCATCAGTGGACACTAAAGCTGGGGTGGGTGTATTGAGGAACTGAATATTGCATGCTCTTAAAGGATCTCCACACAATTGCTTATTAGTTTCAAGGGAAACATAGTAACTACACAGTGGAGAAGTCAGACAATACATTGACTGGAAGAGCAAAATTAGCATCACCACAGAGGGATGGGTGGGGAGAATACTTTGAGAAGGACACACCACCTGTGTAGTATTCTGACTGAGAATGCAGAACCTGAATCTAACCATGGGGAAACAGCTCACAAGCCCATCATGTGGAACATTTTATTTCAGAAAAAACATACCTAATTCTTTGAAAGAATGCTGGTGTCATAAAAGACAGAAAAAGACTGAGGAAATGTTCCAGGTTAAGAGCCTAAAACGATATGGCAACTTAATGCAGGTCCTAATTGTAGACTGGATCCTATATATGAGGGGAAATTGCCATGAAATACTAGGAAATGCACACAGTAGTATATAATTTACTCTCAGATAGTTCAGAAATGATAAACAATATGTGTGTGTTAGTGTGTGTGTGTGTGTGTGTAGAACAAGCACAAATGATAAAACAAATGGGGATAATACTATCAGGAGGTACAACTGGGTAAAAGACATCTGAGGTTTCTTGGTACTGTTCTTGTACCTCTTCGGTAAGTTTGAAATTAATTCCAAAAAAAAAGTGTTTTCTTTTTTTACTCCTGGCTAGGTGCAGGTTTTACATGTCCATTATGACCTTTGCACCTCAGAAACCCTTAACATCAGATGCTGTTGCTGCCTCATTTTCTCAGATGGTGAAGCTGAAGCTCAGAGAGGTTTTAAGTTGCCCCAAGAGCCACAGTAGGTCAATAGAGAAGCCAGTATTCTCTTGTCCATCTCTCTCTCTCCAGAACCCATAATATTATATCCTAAACCTGTATTTCCCAAAGTAAGGGACACTTCCCAAGGGTGGCTTTGTGGTACATAAATAAAGCATTCAATAACATCATTTAGTGATTTAAAAAAAAACTCACATTTAATTCTTTTAATTTAGTGTTGTGGAATAAAGTCTGAAGTTGGTGCTACATGGTTTTTAACACTGAACACTTGTGAATTCTCATTTTATAATGGAGCTACAAGGCAAGCAATAGCATCTAGATAGAAATGAATGCCAAGTGCCTCCCATGGCTAAGCACCTTTATGCACATTCACAGAGATGTGTTCCCTCAAGTTCTGAGCAGGTGTCAATTTGGTGCCATAATGTGTCCAAGGCTGCACAAATAGGAAGGGCAGAGCCAGAATTGGAAGCACACCCTCTCTTTTCATACATACTCAGCCCTGCTGGTCCTCTAGATTTAATTTGAAATAAGAAACCTGCTCCAAGTACTTCTCTGCCCTTATCCTGGGACACCCTGATCCCTTTGCTATGCTGCAGGGCCCTGAGCTTCCCACCATCCTTGGCCTGGCCCCTCCACTGTGCTTGCAGCTCACCAGGGAGAGGAGAAGAATGGCAAGCAGGTCTGCAGCAGCCTCCTGCATGGACTTGACTTCCCCAGGAGCAGAGGGCCCTGGAAATCCTGTAAGTGCTTTTCCACAGAAGAAAATAGCTATAGTTGAAACTTGTGTCTACATGGTCCACCAACAGATTTAGAGCTCATATTATAGCATTGGCAGGAGTCTTCACAAAGGGCTCAAATTAAACCAGACCCATATGGAGGTGAACAAGAGAGAGCCAACCTTAAAGCAACTCAAGAGGGAACTGCAGGTCTACTGGAGTCAGAGGGAAGGACTGTTGAAATGTTAGCCAAACAGGAGTTCAGCCTGTCATTCAGAGCTCCATTTCAGAAAAGTTCTCCCCACATTTTGAGCTTGAGATATGTGTGTGAGCACAAAGTGATTGTAAGTTACTCAGGTTTCAGACTGAGTTCATTCCTGTCCTGACCATTCTTCAATACCAGCATTCATCTACTTAGGCTCCAGAGAGCTCTGTATTTTGCAGAAGAGATCAAATTAGCTACTGGACACAGATAAAGGACACATGAGATTTGTGTAAGCCACATAAAAACTTCCTTTGGGCCAGGCTGAATTTACCTAAAACTTACAGAAAGGTGATCATATCTCTGCCCCTTGCCTCCCTCCCTGAATTTAGGGTGACCCATTTCCTGCTTCCTGGCCTGACTTTAAACTGAATGGCCCACACTTCCTCTAGAAATCAAGGGGGGAATCACAAGAAAATGCCACAGGAAGGCCTGAAGGAGTATTCTCTTCTCCTTTTCTTGGGCTGTTGGGTGGTTGGGTACAGTGAGGTATGTTATGCAGAAGGGAGGGCTGAGGGACAGGAACTCAGTCTGTCCCATGGTCTGACAATGTGACAATGTGATAACAGGGAGAAAATGCTCCCCGACCACCATCCCTCCTGCCTCCAGGGTGATTTGACAAAACTGCAATGGCCCCATGGCTGGAAAATGGAGTAACCAGGGCTGATTATTCCCCCAAACCTAACAGGTCTTAGAAAGGCAGGAAAAACAGCACTCTGCCCCTCTGTCTTCCAACTTCCCTTCCAACCACAAAATCTTCCAGGTTCCTCGAAGCTGAGACAAAAGCTCAGAGAAGACTCCAATCCTGGCAAGAAAGAAGATTGAATGGGGACACATTTCTGCTCTTTCCCTCCACACTAGAGGGAAGGGGGTACACAAATGGATGGGGGACATTAAAGTTGGGGCTTTCAAGGAGAAATGGGAGAAGATGTTCACCCTTACAAAATCAGGAAAGAAGCTGCAGGAAAGGGGAAACCACATCAAGTGAGTGGAATGGGAGCCCCTTGGAATGAAGGGCTGCCCTCAGAGGAGTTGAGGGATCCATGGTGTCTGCCATCAGGACACATAGAGGCACATTTTTGAAATGTGAAGATCCCATGTAGAGTGGGACATCCCAAATTAGAGGAAGAACCTGCACAGAAGTAGGGGATCCCTTGGCAAATTCTGACATCCATAGATTAGTAGGGGACCCAACAGAAATGTGAATATTTTGGAAAAGTGGGGATATACCTCAGAGAACTAAGAATTGCACCAGAAGTATGGGCATATAGAGGGGGAACCCTCAGAGAATTGGAGGCATTTGTCCAAAAGTAGGGGGTCCCATCAAAAGTGGGGCAGCTCAGAAAAGTAGGGAGCATATCAGAGAAGTATTCTGTCAGAAGTAGGAACACCTCAAGTTAGTTGGGGGACACTTTGGAGAAGGGGCAGGTCACCAAAAGGAGTAGGAAACTGACAAGCAAGAAAAAAGGGGCTTCTGAAAAGTGGAAGACCCCTTAGAAAAGGAAAGATGCAAAAGGCGACCTGTCAGAAAAGTTGGATAACAGCTCAGCGAAGCACGGATCCACTGGGAGAAGTGGGGATCCCTTCAGAGAAGCAGGTCCCCCAGAGACTCAGGATCCTCTCAGAGAAACATGACCCTTCAGAGTACAGGGAGTGGGGGACCCCCAGAGTCCAGGTGCCCTCAATGCTTCTCAGAGACTGAGGAGTCTGCTCGGGATTTCTCAGAGTCCTGGTTCCCCTCAGACCATGGGTTCCTTCTAGGAGTGAGGCCTCCCCAGAGTCCAGTTCCCCTCATAGAGGGGTGAGGGTCCCCTGGGGATTTCTCAGAGTCCGGGTTCCCCTCAGAGTGGGGTGCCTGGGGGTTCCTCAGAGTCCTGGTTCCCCTTAGAGAGTGGGGGAGGCTGAGAAAGCCCAGGGCCCCTCTGAGACGCAGCCACCCCAGCGGCTGCATTCACCCAAGTTGCTCAAACTGGCAGCGGCTCCTCAGGTGGTGCCCACAGCTTCGATGGCTGCAACAGTCCACAGGGAAGGATAGGGTGCAGCACAGACAGATGGACTGTTGCAGCGGTGGTGCGCTTGAGCGCTGACGCAGGGGAGGGGCGGTCGCGGAGCTCTGAGCCTCTACTGGCCTTGCCGCCACTGGCCACGCACTGAAGCTGTCCGCTTTGCCCGTAGCTGCCCTGGTTGCCAGGCAGATTTCACCCCGCACACTTCCGGGTTGAGGCACTTTTCGCCGCACAGGTGCACAACTGCACATGTGCTTGATTATTTGTAAGTTCACAATTCTGTAATAAAAATATATTTTTAAAAAATAGGTGGCGTTGGGTTGGCAGATTGGATTTTTTTTTCAGCACTGATTTAATGACTGGACATAGGAAGAGCAAACAGGTGTTTGAACAAAGTGACATTCTTAAGAGGTTTTATTACTGTAACCGTTGGGGAATTTGTAATTATGAATTCCAAAAATATAATTGGATCATGCCTGTAATCTAATCTGTTAATCTGGGCATGATTGAATTATGATTAGGGCGTTGACTGGGCCATGTCAGTCAGTAGGGCGTTGAGCCCCACCCCCTGGTGGGTGGGGAATTGAATATAAAAGGCAAGGCAAAGAACAGAGGTGAAGCAGTCTTTTGAGAAGCAGTCTTTGAGAAGCAGCTTTGATGTTGGAAAGAAGGCCCCAGGAGAAGAGAAGAGAGCC